>JAJIBD010008973.1:0-47725 GCA_021461705.1 Cryptotis parvus
TGCCAGCACTGTTTTTGTTCTTTTTTAAGAACATTAGCCTGAATTTGTAAAAGTAGCATCAAGGAAGAGGCATAATATTTATTTACCCACTGTGGAGTGTGTGGAGGAACAGGCAGCTGTTTCAGTATTTTCTGTTCAAGATAACTGATATTTTTCAGATTTAAGAGCTATGCTTAATCTGTGTCAAATGGGGATGTTGGTGTGAAAACAAGCAATGCTTAGCTACTATGATAGATACCTGATGTATCTAACCAAATATACTTGTGTCTAATACATAACACAACCTTTCCTTATCGAAGGCAACGATTTATCCTTGAAATCTTATCCAAAGTAATTGGATCTATGGGTGATACCATATTTGTTCCATCAGGTCCAACTCTTTGGGATCCAGCCACCTATGAATGAAGTATAGTAATAAACTCAACTCTCCACATAATGATAGTGGAGAATGAATAAAATATTGTCAGTACAAATACCCCTATTATAAAGGATGTTTAGCAACCCTCAGGGTCCATGCTGTGTGCTAAAGTGTGGGCCTTATGGAGACTCCCTGTCCGAGAAGTGAAGGAAGAGTCTTGACTCATGCACCTGCCAACAATGCTTCAGTTCCTTGTCCTTCGGCTCTGCCACTAAACCTGTCCTTGCTTATTGCTATCTCTGCTCCTCACTGTAGTAGCACATTAAAAGTTACCTCCTTGGTAAGTAAACGATATTGGGAGAAACTCCTGATTGTCCAGATTTGGGGGCTTGAAGAATTGTTTTATGGAAGCAACAATATAGAGTTTTGCAGATTCGGCTTGTAAATTGTTCAGCAGATTCTCTTAGGTTACTTAGGGTGCTTGCTCCTGGCCAAGTCTATGTTTAGACCAAAGATCTCATCAGTACTATGTTAGTCCAGCAATATTCTGGGCGTACTGTTTTGCTCTCTAAAACACTGCTACCCTGAGCTTCCTGTTGGCAAAGTTTTCTCATTTTGTTTATGCAGTTTTGTTTGTGTGTCCCTATGAATTAAAAATTATTATATGATATTATACTGTGATATATGGTGTGAATTAGATGGAAAACATTAATTTATCAGATATTTTAAATACTGGAGTTTTATTAATCATATCTGTGTACTACCAAGCCTGTTCCACTATAATTTTTGTAACAGCTAACTTGAAGTCATTCAAAATAAGGGACTTGAGAGGGAGTTCTGAGTCAGCAACTGGAAAGCCTGTCAGAAGATCTGAGGAGACAGATTTATCCAAGCATTTTCCACAGACCTGCATATTTGCAGCCTGTCCTGACTGCATTCTCTGAGTCTGTCTGTCACTGAAAGTCTTTTCTGCCTTTTTATTTATTTGGGGGGGCACACCCAGCAGTGCTCAGGGCTTACTCCTGGACCGGTGCTCAGGAATGAGCTCAGGGGACCATATAAAATGCCAGAGATTGAACCCAGGTTGACCACGTGCAAAGCAAGGATCCTACCACTGTACTATATATCGCTCCAGATGATACCTACTTTCTTCTACTACATTTGTGTTTATTATGTTTAGGTGGTTATGCCAAGATTTACTGATTCAGAGAGGTCGAGTCTCCATGGACAGTTATCACACGAGCCCCCAAGGTGTGTACGGAGCTAAGAGCCAGGATCCCATCTTGCCATTCTTCCCTCACACATGCCACATATGGTCCTTCACTCACACTTACCTTCCCGTTTTCCATTTCAACTACAGGAAAGAAGCGAAGGGGCCCTGGGACATTTACCTTCTTCTATGGTCATGATCAAAGAGGTTCAAACAATCACTTTCTTATTCCTTTCCTTTTGAACACAGGACCCATCTGAGTGTCAGAGAACTTTGGGAAATGTCTTTGCTTTTAATAGCCAAATATCTGTTAACAAAAAAGAAAAATAGCCCCAGATACTAGGAGACAGTAACCTTTCTACCCAGTTCTTATAATATTTCTCTTCTTGCTCAAGCAATTGTTGAGTATATTCTTAAAAAGTTACTATGTGGATGTATTTCTCCATTTGTTCTTGAATTTTGCTGTTTTCCTTTGTATATATTTAAAGTACTAGTTTAGGTGGGTACCTAGTTACAATATTATGCCTTCCTGCTAAAATTAGTGTTAACTAAAATTCTATGATGTCTTTTATCCTTTATTTTTGTCAAATTCTCATTTGCTTTAAATTAATGTTTTATGTCTCCATTCTTGTCCCTAATATTTGCTCTATCTCATTTTCTGTTTTACTTTCAATCGTTATAATTTCTCATATCTCTAATGTATTATTAACAGCATATAGCAAAAATGTTATTGATATTGAGTCAAATTCCTAGTACTCTAGTAATTTATTCACTATGTGCTCCAAGAGCATTTGGTTTATTTCTAGTCTTTGCTATTGCAAATAAAGCTGCAATTTTCAGCTATGCAGATATAAATCTGCATATTTTTCTGGCATATCTGTGGGATAAATTCCTAGAAATAGAACCGATTTGTGCAAGGGCAAGCGCATATGTAATTTTACTAAATGTTCTTCTCCCCTGGGACAAAAGCACTTTGTAAAATCATCAGAGTATATAGGAGAAATATGTTTTCCCAGACATCCCAGCAGTGGACACAGAGGCATGTGGGTATTTTTACCAATTCAGTAGTTGTAAAATATTATCTACTGAGTATATTTTATTATGACTGAAGTTTATCTAGATTTTTGTTCAAATTCTCTATGTTTATTTTCTCTATGAATTGCACTTTCGATTTGGGGATTTTTATCTTCACATTTAAATCAAGCTTGGCGTCAGGTAATTGCCAAGTTGTAGCTGAATTCTCTAAGGAAACTATTTCCCTTTTCTCTGCTTCAGCAGGTGTTGAGGGCAACAAACTTATCTGTGGAACAGTTTAGTGAGTTTCTCCCATAGGATCACTGTTTAGGGTCTGCTCTCCCTAGGGGACATCTAGTCTGTTCACTCCTCTTTGGAATCCAGCCTGCCTTCACATTCTCTCTCACTGTGACCAGCTGAAAACCAGCCCTCAAGACACAGCAATTCAGATCCTGATGCAATTATATACCACTTTATATTGAATTTAACATTTTACATCTTATGAACAATGTAAATTGATCATCTCTGATGTTCAAATAAACAATTTTATGTAGCACTCTTCAGCCTGTAGGTGCTGAGTATATTTTGCCATTAGTTGGCAAGAAATGGAAGTATTCAGAATTGTAGTATTATCAAATTACAAAAGAATGTTTGATTCACATTTATTCTTTTTACTGTATTGTATGGTCAAGTTGTAAACACAGGAGTAATGACTTGGCACCATCATGCCTACATAAGGTTAGATTAAAGGATTCTCTGCCATGAGCTTTGAATGAACACGAATGAATGTGAGTAATATAAAGATGTACAGCACGGTGGAGATATTAGAAAGGTGTCAAGAACTGAATTCAAAGTTCAAATGCAGCAGAATCCTGAGACAGGCTGGTAGCTCTGGGAGTTTTGTATTTCTGCCAGGAATCAATATTAAACTGAAGCAGTAGCTGATGTGGCAATTTATAAGCAACTTAGATCAATTGAAAAAGTGAATTACCCATGGATATTGACCAGAAATAAAATAATAAAGTTATTCCTGTTGCCAATTTATTTATGAACTGGAGACAACGTGACAAGGAAGGAAATCTGAATCCAGCATCGTTAAGGGACAAAACAGAGGTTGAAAGTCTCAGCCCATGAGTGACTGAACAAGAGGTGGTGAAAATCAGCAAAACCAATGCGCTTTTTTTCTACCAAAGCAGAATAATGAGAACTGATTTATGCCCCCATCAATACCCACTCAAAGTAGTGAATAACTGGAAAATATAAGAGGCGAGATTTTCAGATGTCACACAACAGAGAGGGAGGACAGTGTTCTCTGGAAGAGGGAGGAATGTCTGGAGAGCTTGACCTGCTCCAGCTTGCTACTTGGAAAGAGCTTCTAGCCCCAGCAGCAAAGGAAATCCAACTAAACCTGGTGATCTTCCAGAGCAGAGGGGACCTGAGAAGACTGAGATGGAGTTTACCAAAGCCCCATGCAATTCGAGCAGCTCCATGTATCAGTGAGACACAAACTTCACTGTGGGTGAGTTTTGGAGAACTGTGCACAGTACAGCTGATGCATGTGAAGAAACAACTGGAGGGCAGGAACGAGCTTCAGGTAAGGAACAGGTGAAGTCAGGTTTGGAGCTTACACATGCCTGAGAGGACACTTCTGCCCCACCACCAGCACTCGCAGATTCTATGGCACGTGAGGAAGCCCTGTAGAATGGGGCGTATCTTCCCTAAAGAAAGCTCCTCTGGTCTCATTTTGCAAAGCCTAAAGAGGAAGGCTCAAAAAGTTTGGTTAGTTCTTACGTTTATGTTACCAGTTGGTCTGTAGGAGACACTATGTTTGCTAACTCTGCTTTAACTTCATGAGAACGGTAGTTATATGAGAATGATAATACCCACTACAGCTTGACTAACGTACACAGGTATTGTACAGCTCAGTTTTCAAGTGATTTTGCAAAGTAGCCATCAGCACAGAATATCAACAATATCAGTCAAGTTATAATGATAGTTAGGATTCAAGGGATAGAAACTTCAAGATAACAACAAGACATCTCTAGCCACATAGATACAAACATGAATGCAACATATGCTAATATATGAAAAGGGCCTTGTTCTTCTATTTAGATTTATTCATTTTAAAATAGTGAATTTTACTTGTACTTTCCAATCAGGAGTCAGCATAGCAAGAGGTAATTTATCTTGCCCTTTCTTGGTCTTTTCTTTCTGGCTTTGCTTTGGAGTTCAGTTTGTTTCCATAAATCAGTACTCTAAGGCAACCTGTAGACATAAAATGATACCAATAAGTCAAGTGACTCTCCAGTATCAGCTTCTTCATTTGTCAGTGTTTCAGAAATATTTGCTCTATTGTCAAACAAATATTCTGTGTCCTATGAAGTGTCTTATAAGAGCCAAACTTGATTATGCCTCAGAATTAAAGTTACATGGATATTTGCCATATATCCCTAAAAAAATATATGCCTCTGCAGTTTGTGGGTGACTTTTTTTCTGGAACAGGTACAATAGAAGGGTTAGAGAAATGGAGTGCCTGACAGCAGAAGCAATGAGGATGGATTTCATGGAAATTGACTTCCATGTGTATTCCTGGTTGTAGAGTCAGTAGAGTTAGGCTTGGGTGTGATCCTGTGGGTGTAAGAGAAAGGAAGTATTCATGCAGGACATTAAACTGTATTCTGGGTTTAATAGCTTCCCCCCAAGAACTTTGAATGATATCATACTTGGGGAGTAGAGACTTTGAAGATGTAGTCAGATAAATGGAAATTAAGTTATACAGATTACGGCATGCTTGAAATCCAATCCTCTCATAATCCTTGTAAAAGGAGCAATATTGAGATACTTGTGGAATATCCATAAGAGGGAAGAACACCAAAGATTGGCCATCAAGGAGTGTCCGCAGTGGCCAGAAGCTTGTCAGGAATCTTCCCTAAAGCAGCATAGCCCTGATCACACCTCGATTTTGGTCTTCTAGCCACTGGAATGTGAATAATAAATATGAGATGTCTAAGCCATTCAATTTGTGATTATATTTTTCTACCTTGTGGTCATACCCAGTGGTGCTGAGGTGGGGAGTGGGTGGGGGTGAAGCCATTCTTGCAATGCTCTGCCTCATGGTATGGGTCTAACAATTCTGAACTCAGGTAAGGGGACCTTAGGGGCCCACCAGGATTAAATATTGTCAGGTTATAGTCCTAAGCATTTCAAGTTTAACATTGGGTGGTCCCGAAAAAGGCATAGGTTAACCCATTCCAGTGCTCCTGGAGACACACCTCCTGGAGACACACTCCCATCAGGGCACATCCAATCCTCTGGGTTTAACTTTAACCTTTCCTTGTGTCCTTCTTCCCCTACCTGTTAGTTACATTGTCTACTAACCAGGCACAGAAACTTACAAAATTTAACCTCCTGAAAATCTTGGGTTTTGTATTCCAAGTAAGTGTCACTTTTCTCTTTTCTTTATCCCCTTGCATATTCTTATGTTAGAGCAATGTCCTTTTTGTACAGACAGGAAGACAGTTAATGCTACTGCTTTTTGTAATATAGGAATTAATTGACTCAGAAATATTTAGTCCTGGGCTTTCCCTGACTTAAACCTGAGTAACCTGAATTTCTTACACTCTAAAAGGATGGTCCCAACGCTGGACTTGAATGGACTCAGGGTGTCATGAGTAAGCTACCCTGGCCTCGACATGGGACAGGCTAAGCACTATATGAAGTGTAGCAAGTTAAGAGTATGGTCATAGAACAGACTCTGACATAACCCATAAAGTAGTTAGTGAGTAAGGACCCTGTTGGGGTTATGAAAAACTAACTAAGGTCTAAGGACCATAATCTGGGATATATGGCGAAATGTGCCCAGGAAAAACCACCCTTTGCCATGATTCAAAGAGACTATGTCACACTTATCCAGAATATATATAAAAGTCTATATCTCTTACTGTATTTATATAAAACGACTAGAAATATTATTGAGAAACAAATTTAATATGATTGTTTACAGGTTACCAGTAAAGGAAAGGAGAAAGCAATAAGCCCCTACATGGAATCCAGCCCTTGGAAAGATCCCTAGAAGGGATCTAAGGTGCTCTAGCCCCTATATGGAATCCCCCATTAGGTGGATCAGTCCTCTACTAGATTGTACCCAGAGGAAGAGCCTCTCATCTGTTCATTGTTTACCATCTGTCTGTAACTCCCTACCCCCCAAACCAGTCACAATGTCTCTATAACTTGCTGACTTTACTTGGATTAAATAGCTACTGATTATCAACTAGCCTGTGGCCCTGTTCTTTTGCCCATCAGTCAGGGGGACAGTCATTGGCCCTGAACACACCAGGGGACCCTGTCTAACTGTAACTTCTGTTAGGGACTCTGCCTAACCCTAACAGATATGGCCTTGCTTGGTAGTTATAATGATCGCAATACAAAGTAACAATCTTAAAATGTATGAGCTTGAAACTATGAAGTCTTTCCTTTCGTTTGATGTTGTTCTAAGTTGTAGGGAAGACCATACCCCATCCTTATAATCTGTAAATACACAACCTACTTAAAAAGAAATATCCAGGTGAGGAGAGATGAATGAGAAGGTCAAGAAAGAAAACTAAAGTAAAAAGGAGAGAGTAAGAGAGAGGCCTTTCAAGGAAAGAATGCTTACATGAACTAGTTTCATTTGGTGCGGTTTCAAAGTAAAGCTGCATTTAAAAACACATACCCGTGTAATCAAAGCAATTTAGAAATGACTCAAGTCTTTTAAATGTCTCTTTTGAATACCAGAAAGGATCCACAGTTTCCAGTAGAAATTGTTTGCCCATCCAAGCCCCTCCAACTCTTTCTTTTATGTGCCCAATTCCAACCACTTCAGTTCTCCTTTCCCTCTAGATTCTCCACAAGAGTTGAAGGTTCAGTTCAACCAGGCAGACCTTCTTTAGGCTGGAGGGAGTGGTGGAGGCAACACACCTGAGTGGAGAGGATGTACATCAATCATCTGTAAAGCAGGGGCTCAAGTAAGATGGGAAATGGAAAACTGAATGTTATTCCCCTCAGTGCATGTATATTTTGAAGTATCAGCCTTTGCGTCTTCAGCTACCATACTAACTCCTATATTCTTTTCCTCACTAACGGTACAGTTATTCTAAAAAACACACAAGAACAAATGAAAAGACAATATTCTGCTCTTGAGTTTCAAAATATGTTACAGATAGTATTGACACTAATGAAAATAATAAGGGCTGGCTCATTGCCAATTAAAAAATAGGTATTCAAGTGTGTTTATTATTGCTCCTAGGTGATCAGTTCTTCTGGATTTGTTGGAATGGGTATAAGATAGTTAAGAAAAATCATCAGATGCTAGTGAATATGCCTGAGTGTTGCTGTATCCCAGATTTGTCAGGAAAGGATGTAGACTTGAATAAGTAGTGTTACAAGTAGTGGACAAGTAGTGATACCGCTTCAGTCTACCTCTGCTTTCATTAATTTCTAAAGGCTGTCTGTGATGATGCAAGAAAAGCAGAATTATGGAGAAAGTTATCTCCTTCAGAGAAGCAACATTCACCCAGTAAGATGGCCTGCACGTGGAGGAACACATGGCAAGCTCCATGGCCCTGAAAGTTCTCCTTCAGTTGTGCTCCCTTAGGGTCTTACTTGCCACACCTTCGTACTGATCATATTTAGCCCTCTTGTTTGCCATCTTTCAGCCTCTCTTCTCATTTGCCTCTCATTTCCATTTTTCCCCTAATGGTGATATGGTTGGTTCATTATTCTCAGGTTCAAGGATTCAGGGTATTTCATTCTTTCATGCTCTTCCTTTTGCTCAGATTTATGTAAATACTTACAAGATTAAATTCTGTTTAAATTATTCATCTTGAGTTGACATCAACATCCTGATATGCTGACTGAGAAACATACTGTGAGTGTTCAAAAAAGTAATCATAAGCATTTCTTTTTGTGATACAGTCAATTCCCAGGAATGATCTAGTGTTTTCATTATTAAGAGAGCTTTTAAATAAAGGAATAGTTCATTTAATGGCAGGGGTTGTGGTTCAGTGGCAGGTGCAGGTTTCACAAATAAGAGGCCTAGGGTTCGATTCGCACACAGCCACAAGTTTAGCAGCAAAGCCTCAGGAACAAATAAATGAATTTCCTTAGCACATGCCTTGTTGAAGTGAGGTATAAGACTACTGCTGACTTTATGATGGAAAGTGAATCTTTTGCATGAACTCAAACCGGTACCTTGAAAAAGCTATGCTATAAAAAGACAAGCAAAATATTTAACTAAGCACAGCATCACTCCAGCAACCAAAGAAATATTAAAGCTCAAAAAAATAATTATTCTTCAACCAAAAAATGTAAAATTCTGCCTTGTTCTTCAACAAATGCTTTTGGTAACAAGCTATATTTTATTAAGAGGAGAAAGGGAAAATCCCATTAGCCTGCTTTAATTTTTTCTTACTTTCTCTAGTTAATAAACAGTTCAAGCAATGACATCCAAGGATGGATAAAATTATTCACAAAATTTGGGCTTTTATTATGTGATTTCTTGCAGAGATTTCTTTATGGAGTAAGAACACTGTCAAGTTTATTGTCCCTAAGTGAGCCTTTATTCCAAACATGAAACAAGAGAAACCTTGACAAGCCTCTCCCAAAAGCAATTTGTTCTTGTTTTCATACATATGTAAAATTGTGTCATGGGAATTACACACAGACAGGACTATATCAGATCCTAAGATGAGATGATTAGAATAAAGTTATAAAAATCTGTTTTCTTTCCATCTTACATTTTAAACAATGCAGAGGATCCAAATGAGCTATCTGCATATTAACTCTTAATAGCAAAAGAAACTTAAACAATGACTGGATTGTAAACTTTAGGTAGTACAGAGATGGTAAATATTATAAAGAAAAAACCTATATGGTGGCCACCAATTAAATACACAGTTCTGGATACATCTTCAGATCTTTGTGTGTAAATGTAGGGTAAGAATAAATTTTAAATCCATTTTTTGTTTCTTAACTCTATTTTTTATTTTGAGTGAATTCCCAAAACTATCTTCTTCAGTTTTCTGAGATTGGTATTGGAAGTAATAGGATTAGTTAATTTTGTACAAGGATATATCAGAACCCTAGATATCCAAGCTTTGGGAATAGAAATTGTAACATATCTAGTCACTTAATAAAATATCTTCTATGTCCTTTTAAATTAACACAACTAGTAGATTGTCAGGTCTAACCATTAATGTACCATTAAATTAAGAGCACTACAAACCAGAGTATAAATCTTAAAACTAGCAGCAACTCATCATGTAGACAAAGAGAAGAAAGGAATAGAAATTTAGAAGGTTAGAATGGCATTTTTAGCATGCAGCCCCAAAGTTTGGTTTATTGACAGAAATCAGATGTCTAAAACTTTTCATGCAAATTTTTATGGCTGAGAGAGAAAGTGCAGAAAATTCTGTAACTCAGTCAGAAGCAATAAACCTACAAAGGTGAAAATGAATGCTGGTTCATTCTATTCTCTCTTGGGAAATTCCATAATAAACTGCATTTTTCTTCTGTTGTCTTCACAACTTTTCCTCCTCTTATTTTCATAAATTATTAAAGGGCAAACTTATCAGCATCTATACTAATTTAGTTTTTAGGTTGCAGAAAAGATTAGTCAACTGATACAAAAGTGTTTAAAGCCTCACTATTAGTTATTGTGTTCCCCGATTAGTCATCTGACAGGTTACCACGGGCACTCTGTACTGTCTCTCTGGCCCCTTGTTCACTCTATGTTAGGGATGATGCTAACCTAACTCTGAAGCCACAAACAATGATATGAATGGATAATATCAATAGAAAAGAAAAATTATATGTACCATCTATGCTAGAATGATTTAAGGAGAACAGATCATTAAATGGATGTAAGAGACATCCATCCCTCTCTATCTCTCTTTCTCTTCCTTCTCTTACACACTGTGGATTGCAATACATACATTTAGAGGTTTTCATGTGTATCCCTTTGCCTAGATTGAATGCTCAGTTCTAGACTAGTATTATCATTTCCAACAATTATCAGCACACCTCTTCCCTTCTCTGTCTTACCTAACCTCTCAGTCCCACACACTTGTGGTTAATTGTACCCATTGACAAGACCTATTGATCCATGTTTTGCCTGACCTTGGATATTGGTATCATATATATGATACCAATATCCAAGGTCAGGCAGACATGGGGCAGAGCTGCTACTGGCTCTCCTTGTGCCCAGCTGCTCATGAGGCACCCGGAAGAGATGGCAGGTTCTAGCCCTGACCTGCCACCCCAGCAGAGCCTCACAACAAGCCAAACGACCCCCACTCCATGAGGGGCCTCCATTTTCCACACCTGGACTTCCCCCTCGTCAGAACTCCACCCAGCAGACCAGCCTATCACAGCCTGGCTTTCGCGGCTGCAAGCAGCCACACAGTTCATCAATAAATGTTGGATTTTGAGATGACTACAAGAGTGTGCTACCAGCATGGCAGAGCCTGGCAAGCTACCCGTGTCGTATTTGATATGCCAGATACCAGTAATAATTATAGACCTCATTCCCATGACCTGATGGAATGGTTTGAGGCTCTTTATGTTCCTGGAGCAAGCAGGTGCCCTTGGGCTCTACTTGCATGAGACAGGTCATATGGAGATGTTACTGGTGCCCGCTCGAGCAAATCGATGATGAACTGGAAGACAGTGATACAGTGATATATATATATATATATATATATATATATATATATATATATATATATATAATATCCAATATATATAATATCCAATAAATAAATGCAGTCATTCTATATCTTTTTCCTTTTTGCTAATTTCACTAAGCATGATCCTCTCCATGTCCATCCATTTATAGACAAATTTCATAACTTCGTTATTCCTAATAGCTGCATACTATTCCATTGAGTAGATGGACCACAGTTTCTTTAACCAGTCATCTGTACTTTGGCACTCTGGGTGTTTCCAGTTTCTGGTATTGTGAATAGCACTGCTATGAACATAGAAGTGCAGATAGTATTTCTGCTGTGTGTTTTTGGTCTCCCAGGGTATATTCCCAGTAGTGGTATGGCTAGGTCAAATGGGAGTTAAATTTCTAGTCTTTGGAGGAATGTCCATATTATTTTTTAAAAGGCTGTACCAGTCAACATTCCTATCAACAATGGATGAGAGTCCCTTTCTCCCCACATCCATGCCAGCACTGGTAATTCCTGCTCTTTTGGTTATGTGCCAGTCTCTGTGGTGTGAGATATCTTGTTGTTGTCTTGATTTGCATCTTCCTGATGATTAGTGATGATGAGCATTTTTTTTTCATATGCCTTTGGCCATTTGAATTTCTTCTTTGTCAATGCTTCTGTTCATTTTTTTTCTCTCCATTTTTTTGATGGGATTGGCTGTTTTCTTCTTGTAAAGTTCTACAAGTGTCTGATACATCCTGGATATTAACTCCTTATCAGATGAGTAGTGGGTGAATATTCTTTCCCACTCTGTGGACTGTCTTTGTATCTTTTTCACTGTTTCTTTTGAAGTGCAGAAGCTTTTTAGTTTCATGTAGTCCCATATGTTTAACTTTGCTTCTAGTTGCTTTGTTAATGGTGTTTCATCTTTGAAGATGCCTTTAGCTTCAATGTCATAAAAGGTACTTCCTATATTTTCTTCAATATACTTTATGGTCTCAGGTCTGATATTGAGATCTTTAATCCATTTTGATCTGACTTTTGTGCATGGTGTTATGTCGGGGCGCTCCGCCGGGGTCCCCGACAGTGCCGGGAAGCGAAGTTCCCTTCTACCTCCGAAGCAGGCGAGGAATGGATGAACACTCAGGAGTCCGATGCGGTTTTAAAAGACTTTACTTATCACAGGTTCAGGCATACAAATCAGCAAAAGGAAAAACCCGATGCTTAGGATTCCAGGCTAGAACCCCAGCCACGTGTAGGCCAAGATGGCGACCACCACGTGTAAAACTTCCAAGGGGAATAAACGCTCACAAGGCGAGATCCCACCGGGAAGAAGAAGCCCAGGAGAGCGGGAACCGGCAAGTTTATACCCCCCTGCAACTCAGACCTTCCTCCCATTGTTATGGAAAGCAGGGGAGGGTCCAATGCCCTCAGGTAACCCCTCCCTGCATCTCACCTAGGGCCTTTACTGTGCTAATGTTTTGAGCCGGGAATGCCTTTGAAATGTAGAGAAGGGGGTTTCTGAGATGGCATGTCACTGTACCAAAGACCAACACCAATGCCAGTTAAATATTTCTCCAAGCCTTCACAAGTCTCCTCTACTTCATTGTAGTTTTATATTTTATCAGAGAGCCATGCTTGTTTGTTTGGAAGCAAACAGCATTTCTCTCTGGTCTAATTACTTAGGTGTCCTTACGTGGCCAGGCTAATATGCTGGTAAGATCTAGCTAGTCCCACGATGATTGTGATAGCATGGGAGAATATTTATACCAGCTAGTACAGCATACATGGTCGGATAAACTGCCACATTTAGACTACCCCCTTATCTACGGAGTGATTTGCGGGAGGCAATCCAGAGCAGATGCAGCGGCCCTTAGGAGTCCTGCAACAGTGTTAGACAGAGGTCCAAATTCATTGTTTTACAAGTAGATGCTCAGTTTTCGCAGCACCACTTGTTAAAGAGGCTTTCCTTGCTCCATTTTGTAAATGATAGTGTATTTGAGGATGCTTTGCCTTTCTTTAAGAAAATAAACAGAGCCAAAGTTAGGAAACTATGATGACCAATGAAAAAAAAACATGCATAGTTTGACAATACAATAATGGGCAGCAGGCAACTTTGACAGGATGTCAATTACTTGAGCTCAATAAATATACAAATATTTTATGATGGCTTTGTATCATGAAATAAATACATATTTCAGTGCTGATAATTGCCCTCTAAATATATCCCTCCCTTCTTTCTTGGTAATGAGAGCCCTGAATTTTAGAAGTCATTAGAGCCAAGTAGATAAATGGCCATATTCTGTATTAGTTCATGAAATTTAGTTGTAGCCACTGACGTGTCTTAATATAATGAAGAAAACACTCTGGGACTACCCCTAAACATCATATCTATGTCCTTTTTTTCATTCTCTTTCCTGGGAATTGGAATTTTTCTTTCAGTGAACCCAGGGCCTTAGACATTAGGGCAAGTACTCTACTGATGAGCCACATCCTGGTCTAGGGAAACAGAATTTTAATAGAATACATAGATCAATTGGCTCCCTTTATCTCTGACACGGACTTGGTCAAGGAAGCAACCAGAAAGATGTTACAGGGCAAATGGGTGAAAGTTTGGGTTACAATTAACTTAAAGATTATGAAATGTACTAATAAGTTATTCTGGCAAATAGAATTCATACTGGGAAGCCGAAAGACTCATCATTGGTGTCTATCTCAGTCAAGCCAAGGAAGAAGAAAGAGAACAAAGGAGCTGTTGAATCGTCAGTGCTGTCAGCCTTTCCCACTGCTGTATGACCACAGGCCTTCAATAAATTACTTGTATCTTGAAATCACAGTGATAGCTACTCCGATAAATCTATTCCCTTTGCTTCTCTAGATCTCTTCGCTTGAAATATTGAGAAGACAAATAGGACAAGAGGAGAGGGCCAAGAGTGAGTTTTCTTTGGGAAAAGCAATACTGGACATGGACATCTAAATCTCGGTCCTTTTGATTAAAGCAGAGGAGGCATTAACCATTATTCTTACCCAGTCTCTTCCACCAATACATTGTGGGCTCGGGGGCATTGGAGCCAAGAAGCTTTACTTTTACCTCAAAATAGATGAGGCAAGACCTGCTTACACCAGAGAAATGAAAGTTGCACTGCCTTTGGTGGGTGTTGGCTATCTCTGACCTCCATATGTAAGATGACAGAGGTCTTGGTCTGCTTCCAACTTCACTGCTGATGGTGGAGGACATGTTGGTCTTTATTAAGAGCAGCTTGAAGTCATCACTTAACAGCATAATGGTAAGTACCCATCAAGATTTGTTATCTAAAATAAAACTTGTTACTTGACTAAAATATTTTTGGATCTCACAAAAGCCACCTCTTCTAATTTTATGCCTCTTTCCTATTTTTCCAGGACTCATTTCAACCTCTTCTGTCCACTCCAAACCCCCATTCCTTTGTTTTAGATCAAATGAATCAATAATATAAAAAAACTAGGCATGTTATTATCAGAGAAAGGGTTTTAATTTTTAACATGCAGAATTTTGAATCTGGACTATGCCATACACAGATCTGTGGGTTTGACTTGTGTTTGCAGTATTTGTGATTCACACATGGGTCACTGCAGTATTTGTGATTCACACATGGGTCACTGCAGTATTTGTGATTCATACCTGGGTCACTTGCATGCAATACAACCTAGAAGATAGCATCCTTGTCTAATCACATTTCCTCAAAGAAAAGTTCTAGGAAGTGTAGAGAATATGTCAGCATTTTAGGCTACTTCCTACACAAATGACCTTTGGCCTGAAGTCACTCAGCTGTATAATGACCAACTGGGAGACTGAGGGGTGGGGGGCTGAGTCATTGGGTGTGTGCATACTTGACACTTGGAGCATTTGTGCAGCAAAGGTGCGGTGGGAAGCAAGTCCTTGGGTCATGTGCTGCCTTTGTTCTGCTTCCTAGAAGAGAGCACTCAGCCCAGGGCTACTCAGGCAATCAAGCATGGTCCAGGAGTCTCTAAATGACTCCCTCAATGTCCTGCAATTCAGAGAATAGAGTGATGAATAGAACCTTTCCTGGGAAACCAAAACATTACCCATTTAGGGATAATGCCTTATCTATGCATATTCATTGCTAGGATCGTTCATCATGGTAGCTCACGTGAGAAACAAGGAATCTAAGAGAAGAGAACACAAATCGGGCAATCAAGAAGTATGAGGAAATATGAGGTTTTTTGGTTTATTTTGTCTTTATTAAACATGCAAAAGACTAGAGCTTGGAAGAAAAACCTTATAGAAAATAGCTATTTGTGTAGGGAAAATTTTACACTCCCACATTTTACAAACTACTGATGTAAGGCCCTGGTGCTCTATTTAAAGCCTTTTACTATCTCTCTTTTTAGTCCAGTTATACTCTGAAGTTGAAAGTCACCTCTATGTCTCTTGATTCCTGCTACTTCTGCTAGTCAGATTTCTCTTTGGATTTTTGTCCATGGGTCCATGGCCGGAATATAAATGTACCAGATATGAAGACACAGAGGATCAAAAGTTAATATAGCTAGAAGAAAGAAAGCCTGATTTAAAGAGCAGGGGAAATTCGGGTGGGGTGTGGGGAAGGTTGTACAGGAAGTAAACATTCATGGCACAATGAGGAAGTTCCCTGTTGGAGACAAACAAACAAAATTAACAGTGACCCAATTATAGAATTTGAATGAGCTTCCAGAGTCTTGAAATCTAAAATCTTATCCTTTCTCTTATGTTTCAACAATGGCACATGGTAACAAGGTTCATGTTTGGGTCTTTCTCATTACAAGAAATGTCTTCCTTATGCTTTCACCTTGTAATAATATATAGTGTGATGCACACGTGGTTTTAATTTTACAATCAATATTGATATTTCATAAATTAGTACATTTCAGAGGGTCACCTGCAGAGTGCTATTCAAACTCAAACTACAGGGTAGAAGTTACTAAAAGAGACTTGCTTTATTTTCCTTTTCTGATATCTGGAAGTGTTGTTAAGGTTTATATTTAGAAACTTTAAGTTCAGATTGTAAAAACAGGAAAGTTCTACTTTCCCTAAACCACTTGATCAGCTCAAAATATTAGCTGTTGGGGCTGGAGCAATAGCCCAGCAGGTAGGGCGTTTGCCTTGCATGCGGTTGGCCTGTGCAGGCCCAGGTTTGATCCCGGCATCCCATCTGGCCCCCAAGCACCGCCAGGAGTAATTCCTGAGTGCAGAGCCAGGATTAATCCCTGAGCATTGCCGAGTGTGACCCAAAAAGCAAAAAAACAAAAAACACAAAAGAAACACACAAAAAATTAGCTGTTTATTCACCTCAGTTCCCCTCAAAACTAAAAAATGTATCAGTAACAAAGAAGAAGTATTTCCAGTCTCAAGTTTCAATAAAATTCCATTCCACTTTAGGGAGGACTTCACAAAGAATTCATGTTTAATGAAAACACTTATAGATTCTGAATAAATCTCCAAAATAAGTCAGAATGAAATATATCATTGCAATATTCCTCAAAAATTATAAATAAATTTCTGCCTAGTATTCCAGGCATTTTATTATATTGATATCTATTTTTAGAATGGTTCAAAATTCAAAATCAATTGCTATGAGATTTCCTGATAGGCACAGAAATTTGTGTTGGAATTCCCATTTATCCAAGAAGGAGAGCAATGGGACATGGGGCAGGCACGATTTCCAAAAAATGTATTTCTTACAATTCAGTGACTAAGTAGCCACCGTACCTTCGGCCTCTGGGCCATCAGGAGCTAATCTGTGCTCCGACACCACTTTAGTTTTTTCACATTGAATTCTGGCTTGGGTCATATATTTACAATCGTACTGATGTCTATGATTTGATATACACCAACCAATGTCCAAAGACAGATGGGTGAATAAAAAGCTGTGGTATATCTACACAATGAATACTATACAGTCTGGAGAAAAGTCATGACTGAATAGCCATGCAGTTTGGTATAACTCAAAAACGGAAATACTGTGTTAAGTGGAGGAAGATAGAAGAATAAAGACAAGTGGCGGATGATCTCACTCATTTTTTGGTATAAAGACGAAAAAGGCAGGTGAAGGAAAGGATAGAATCTGACCAACTGTTGATATTGGACTGTAAAGTTCAGGCACTTCTCTCACAACACGTGTGACTCATCTCCATCCCTCCAAGCTAACCCCAATCACACCCAGTT
Source organism: Cryptotis parvus (assembly GCA_021461705.1). Lineage (NCBI taxonomy): Eukaryota > Metazoa > Chordata > Mammalia > Eulipotyphla > Soricidae > Cryptotis > Cryptotis parvus. Next base: position 17,475 of record JAJIBD010008973.1, read on the forward strand.
TTTATACACAGCTTTCCTTTCCCCAGCTCTCCTTAGAATTCATGTATCCCTATCCTTGTGCTTATCCCTCTAAGCAATCAGTTTATTGACTGCTTTCCAACCCTGATTTCCAATGGGCTCACAAAGTAGATGGTGTTTATTTGATATTTCCTTATTGTTAGGTTCAAAGGGATATTTGGTTGTGTCTACTCACAGTGCTGAGAATGAGCATAATTTTTGCTATATACTGCAAATAGGGATCAAATAAAAATAGTACATAAACCAAAAACTAAGAGCTAAAATTATAAATCACCCAGAGGAAAACAAGTGAGAGAAATATACGTGATTTGGGGATATACAAATATTCCTTGGGTAGAACAAAAGCAACATGATCATCTAAAACATCAAAAAATAGACTTCAGCAAAATTAAAATATTTCCAAAATAATTAAATTGGAAAACACAATTCATTTGCAATAGCACAGAAAATTCAAAATGCTTCATAGTAATTTTAGGACTATATGTTAGAGATTTACAGTGAAATCTATGTAATATTTCTGAAAAAACATATAAGACATATTCATGTACTAGAAATGAGGCTCACACATCAAAGACCTGCAAGGTCTGTCCTCTCCCATCTACATTCCTGACTAAAGGGATGGTCTCCATAGCCTTATATCTCTGTGGACCAAGAAGTAATATTGACCATTAGAATCAAAGCTGCTAAAATTAGTGTGTGAAATAGAGTGGCATTGGACATATGTTTACTGACTGAGAAAGAGAGGCAGAAAGGGGAAACAGAGACCAGTGGTGATGGTCAGGCGGACGCCTCCCGGCTCTCAGCAAGCACGTCCTCCAGGAAAGACCCCAGGAGGGAGATTGTGGACCTGCTGATCCCAGGGGAAACTGAAACCAACTGAGGCAACCCATGGTCTAGCATCCTCCTGTGCAATGAGAACTTATCATGTTGTAATCACCCCCGAAATATAGTCTGACCTTTATCTGGTGCTCAATAGAAAAACTGTGACTGTCCCAGTATTGAAGGAACACTTGTGAGTTGGTGGAACTTTGTACTGTGTTTTATCTGAGATTAAAAGTAGGTATTTTCAAGGGGATTTCACCATCTGTATCTTTACCTTTCTTGTCTTGTTTTTGTAATTAAAGTGATCCCAAGGTATGTAAAAAAATTAGTGTGTGAATCTATGGTCTCTTTTCTCTTGGGTAAAGATGTGGCATGTAAATTTGTTTGGTAAGTACATATAAAATTTTCTAGAAATTGTGGATTTCTTTTCAGAGTGGTTATATTTTTTTAAGCTTCTGTTTGTGTGGGGGCTTTGGGTCACATAGAGCTGTGATGCTCAGGGATCACTGCTGGGTGGGCTTGGGGCATGGCCACCATTATGTGGTACTAGACAGTGAACCTGGAGTGGTTGTATGCAAGGCAAATGTCTTACCATTGTACTATATTTCTTTTTTTTCTACTATTTTTTTTTTATTTAATTTTATTTTATTATTTTCCCCCCCAAATATTATTACACCATTTTAGACATACAATTGAAAGATGCTCATGTAGAGTTTTGGTTCTACAGTGTTCCAACACCCATCCCTCCACCCAAATTCATCTCCCATCACCAAAGTCCCCACCTCCCTTCCCCCCCCCACCTCAACTACTTGGCGGGTTCTGTATGTCATTTCTCTCCTCTTTATCGCTCCCTCCCTAAACTTTCCTGCTCTTCGTGGAATGCAGTGCATTAAAAGACATTACTGTTTCCACTATTTTAATGGACTGTGCAGCCGCAAGCGGCCGCGTGACCTGGGCTTGAACTGGTTTTGCTCTGTTAATCTGATCGTGAGGCAGTTTCCCAGCATCCGGACAGCGAAAATGGTGGCTAGTGTGATGGGCGAGTCTCATCCGGCTGCTTCTGGGACCCCCCAGAGGTGACGGGCCCACTCCCAAAACCCGTCTGCCCTCCTGGGGGTCCCATATTCAGCTGGGCCCGGGCGAGCCGCAGTTCCAGCCTCCCGAGCGGCTTGTGAGCCTCTTCATGCTTGTACTATATTTTTGACCCCTATTCTATATTTGAGATTGTTCCCGCACGATCACGTCTTCCGAATCATCGTAGGCGGACCGAATCCTGCCCAGCGTAGGCCAAGGGTCGCACAAACATAAAGCCTCAACCTTTATTAGGCAGAGAATGTCTAAATTGACGGGCAAAACAACCCTTGCTCGGGCATACTCTAAAACACCTCCAAATAACCTTACCCCCCCTTTGCGCGTCGCTGGGTGGAGTTCTGATGAGAGGAAGTCAATGGGAAATCGGCGCCCATGGTGGGGGCGCTGGCTTGTTGTGAGGTTCTGCGGGGTGGTGGGCCAAGGCTGGAACCCACCAGCCTCCCGACGCCCATGAGCGCTGGGCCAGGGAGGCAGAAACCGCTCTGCCCCATGTCGAGTTTCGGACCAGCAACCTGGGCGGATTGAGAAAAACGCTCCAGGGTGGCGGCCGGGCGGTGGGCTGGCGCTGTGAGTTCTGATGAGAGGAAGTCAAGTGGACGGCGCTTGGGTGGCTGGCTTGTGGAGGTCCGGGGTGTGGCCGCGGAACCCACCAGCCTCCACTGCCTCATGCGGCTGCAGGGCAAGGCCTGCCCCATGTCGAAGTTTCGGACCGCACCTGGCGGTGGGAACCTCAGGTGGGGCGAGATCCGGCCGGTGGGCTGGTCGGCTGGTGGAGTCTGATGAAGGGACGGGAGGTATGGTGGGTTCCAGCCTTGGCCCACCACCCCGGCAGAACCCTCACAACAAGCCAGACGACCCCCACCCACCCCCATGGGCGCCGCCATTCCACATGGACCTTCCCAGACTCCACCCAGCCGACCAGCCCTCACAGCCCGGATCACACACCCACCCTGGGCAGTTCTCCTCAATCGCCCAGGTAGCTGGTCCAGAAACTCTCACATGGGGCAGAGCGGTCCTCTCCTGTGCCGTCATGAGGCAGTCGGGAGGCAGGGCCACCGGCCCACCACCCCGCAGACCTCCAACAAGCCACGACCCCCACCATTGAGATTGTTTATGAGAATTTTATTTGCTCCAAATTCTCACTCACTATGGCTATTATCAGGTTTATTTAACTTTAGTTGGTTCTAAGGGAGAATGAGTAGTAATAGTTCATTTTTATTTGAATTTCCATTGCTGGGATGTTCACCTCTTTAAGTTACTATTAAAATATTTGTACATACATACATATATGTACATATCTACATATGTAAATAAACACACTGTGTGCATGCACAGTGTGTGTATGTATGTGTGTTGAGTTGCTTATGTTCTCAATGAATTTTAGGAGTTCTTGTTAAAGCTGAGTATTGAAGTCTAATTTTTTTGATTAGGACAACGAACAAAGGACAAAGAACCTCCAGCTCAGGGCACATCTCTTCGATTCCACCATTCTCTCTGCATTAACATACACCTCAGAGACCTGGGCCATACGAAAGCAGGATGAAAACGCTATTCAGTTCTCCCAAAGAGGAATCGAAAGAGCTATGCTTGGAATATCACATCTCACTCAAGTGAGAGAAGGAATTCGAGTTCTGACCTCATCTACGTTCCAGAGTCAGGGACTCTGTGTCATTTGCCAAGACATCGAAAATCAGATGGGCTGGACATATAATGCGATTTGGAAATGACCGCTGGACTAGAACCGTTACTGACTGTATTCCACGGGATGTCAAAAGATCATGTGGCTGCCCACCTACAAGATGGTCAGACTTCTTCATCAAGACCCTGAATGAAAGGTTTGTGGCTTTTTGTATTCCTGAAGCAACCAGATGCCATTGGGCTACACTGGCACGTGATAGGGTCAAATGGAAATGTTACTGGTGCCAACTCGAGCAAATTGATGAACAACAGGATGTCAAGTGATCAAGTGAAAGTGATCAATTTTTTGATGCTTTAGATAATTCATGCTGGTTTTGTTATACATAAGGAACACTTGCCTATCCCCAAATCATGTATATTTTTCTCACTTGTTTTCCTCTGAATGATTCATAATTTTATCTCTTAGATTTTGGTTTACAAGCTGATTTAATTTAATTCCTTTTTTGTTGTGTAAAGTAAAATTTTATGTTCATTTTCTCATATATGTAGCCAACTTTGTTTACCATCATTTGTTGAAAAAACTGCCCCAACTAACCCAATTAAATTGTATTTGGCACCTCTATCAAAAATCAATTGATCAAAAAATGTTGACCTCGTTTCATTTTCTGAGCTCTATATTCTCCTCCATTGATCTGTATATTTATCTTTTTCTTTGCCAATATAAAACTATCTTAATTGTTATCTGCCCCTCAAGGTTTTACAAGAGTGGCTGCAGTGCCGGCTGCATCCGCAGGTGGCAGACAAGAGACAGGATTGTCTACACCCAGGGCTCTGCCCCGTGGGCCCTGGAAGGTTGATGGTCTGACATAGAATAAAGACTGGGTCCCCTGGGATAAACCCAGAGCCATGGCAGAGCCTGGCAAGCTACCTGTGGTATATTCGATATGCCAAAAACAGTAACAACAATGGACCTCATTCCCAACGAATGGAGATATTACTGGCACCCACTCAAGCAAATCAATGAACAATGAGAAGACAAGTGAACAATTGCTGTAGCTTTAAAATAAAACTTGGAGTTAGTATGCATAAGATTTCCATTTTATTTTGTTATTTTTAAATCTGTCTCTAGCAGTTCAAATTAATATGCATTTCCATAGAGGTTTCAGAAAGCTGTCAACATCTTAAAAATGCATTGAGGTATTAATTTATATTTGTTGAATTTGGGGGTCAATTAAGGAAATTACTTTTGTAACCATATTCAGTTTTCTGGTCCATGAACATTTCTTTTTTTTGGGTTTAATTTTTTCAGAAATACTATGTAGATTTTAGTGTAAAGTTCTTACACATATTATTATGAATCATTTCATCTTCTACAGTATTGCAAATAAATAGTACTTTTCTTCCATTTCTGCTAGCATATAAACCATTAGTTTCTGTTTATTAATCTTACGTCATATAACATTACTAAGTATGCTTATTAGTCCTGCTTATATGCTTATAAATTCTTTAACATTGTTAATATATTATTTGTTTTTTGTTAGTTCTGGTATTTTTTTGCATATGATGCCAAATGATTATGACATCTATAGAGATTTTTCACTTTGGGGCCAACACACAGATGTGCTCAGGGCTTGTCTGACTCTGCTCAGCGATTATTTCCAGCTATGCTTAGGTGACCATGTGGGTTTCAGAAACTGAATCCTTGTCAGCCACATGCAAGGCAAGAACCCAACCCACTGTACCATCACTTTGACACACAATATTTGTTTTGTTTCGGGATGGTAACAAACCTACAGTAGTACTCAGAGTATGGTCCTGTTTCTAATCTCAGGGATCACTTCTGGCAGGTTCAGGGTCCATGTGAGGTGCCAGAGATTGAATTCTCATCAGTGGCGTGCAAGGCAAGTGATCTACAACTGCACTATTGCTCAGATCTTTGCAATGTACTTTAGAACACACCCATTATCTAGAGTCTCTTGTGTTATCTGCCTTTGTATTTCCTTTTTACGGACAAATAATCCCTTTTCTAAAATTCTTCTTGAACCATTTTGAACGATATCCTGGACAATTATGAATGTGATAATGTGTAACTGGATTTTCAATTATTTTTCAGAATATTACTTCATTCCAGTGAGCAGTCTTGCTTATATGCAATGAAAACTTAGTTTCAGCTGTGATTGAGGGCAGCTAAATTTCTGTTTACTTCTTTGAGTTGAAGCTGCAAAATCTGAGTCTCCATGTACAGGCTTGATGCATGAGGTTGATAACTTCAGCATAATTTAAGCCCTACTTTGGGATCCTTTTCGTCCATTAATTACCCATTTGAAAACACAGGAAATATTTGCTATACAATTATGACTGTCTATTTTTGAGGGCACATTTTATCACTTACCACAACCACAACCAAATTTGCTTGTTTTACAACCTCTCCCCTCTTCCATGTTTACAACGTTGGTGGATGCTTTGATCCTGTTCACTGGTTATTCAGACTAGAGATACAGGTTTTCTATCCAGTGTTTTGCCATTCTGCATTCTGCCTTTGGGATGACTCTGTGAAAATTATTTTCCTATGCCTTTTACAGGTTTTTACTCCCCTCCAAATCCTGCCAGCTTTTGTTTATTTTAGAGCTTTCTTACAGATTTTTTTTCTTGGTATTTTGTTCAAGTTATAGATGTTCCTCTGTGAGTGTATTGTATAAACTATGAGCTTCTATCATTATAGTGGAACCAGAAACCCTGAGTTATCAGGGTTATTATCAAACCTTAATAAGCCCTAGAAATCGTATATACATATGTGGTAGGGAAGTGAATAAGATGATTTACATTATAATCATATCAGGGTATATGGACCTCTAAGAAGGTGGTAAGAACATATCAAGATCAAGGAGATAATAAGAATGCTTTCAAGGGTTTCTATGTTATTCACCCTAGTCATTGTATTTTGCCTTCATTCCTTACTCATATGATTGCTTAAGTTACTGATTGTTTTCTAATTTTTAAAAAAAGTTAATATGTTGATCACTTGTCATTTGTCTTCCTGTCATTCATCAATTTGCTAGAGCAGGTACCAGTAACGTCTCCATTCATTGGAAATGAGGTCCATTATTGTTACTCTTTTTGGCATATAAAATTCACCATGGGTAGCTTGCCAGGCTCTGCCATGGCTCTGGGTTCATCCCAGGGGGTCCAGTATTTTTCTACGTCAGAGACCATCAACCATCCAGGGCCCATGGGGCAGAGCCCTGGTATAGAGTCTAAATTTCAAGTCAATACCTGCATTCCTTTGCCTTTTTATCCCACATACAAACAGACAAAGAAATGTGACTTCCTAAAGCATTCAGGGGATACACAAAATAAGGCTGTTCCTGATTGTACGAATAGCATAATTCACTCATCACTTGGGCAAATTAATGAAGAAGTTGCAAAGTGCCAATATTATTGTCTTTTTGCTTCTAATCAGCATCTTGGTAAAAATGCAATTATTTGTATATATTACAATGTTAATTTCCTCTTAGCACTTGTGAACAATTGTCTGTCCTTATCTCATTTTTATCTTGTCACACACAGTCCTTCAACTAACTACAACCACAACATTAACTGCAGAAATTGGCTTTATAAACATTCTCTTTGGAGCCGGAGATAGCCCAGTGGGTAGGGCATTTGCCTTGCACACAGCCGGCCCATGCCAGCCCGGGTTCAGTCCCGGCATCCCATATGGTTCCCCTGAGCACTGCCAGGAGTAGTTCCTGAGTGCAGAGCCAGGAGAAACCCCTAAGCATTGCCGGGTGTGACCCAACAAGAAAAAAAAATAACCATTCTCTTTATTGGCTGTATTTCCTTCCCTGTCTCACCTGCCCACTTCAAAAGTACTATTTCTGGAATTAACTCCCCACAAAACTACTATTTTTCTATGAATGCTGGTCTCTGGTTTTCCTCTAGTAGAATTCTAAGATATGACAAAAATCCAGTAGAAGGATCAAGTATAACAATAATTGGAGTGGTTAGTATTGAGTCAATAATAAAATGTAAGTCTCTTTGACTCAATAGAAAAGGAACTCATAAACTTTAGATGCTAGACCACTGACTAGAACCTTTGAAGTTGAAAAAAAAGAAACTAAAACCAAATGTCACTCAGACCTATAATTTCACTGCAAAGTTGAAGACAAATCTGAGCTCAGAATTCTGATTATATGCTGTGCACTGTCCCTTTGGTGAAAGCATGCCATTTCCTTTGTGAATCATGTGATTTAATTTTTTTTCATAATGCCACAGTTGGGCATTGTAAACAAAAGCTATTTTTTTCCTTAAAATGGCCTAAGTAGTGGGTTTTAATTGAACTTGAAATGTTTCTAAAAAAGTTGAAATAAATAAGTACCTTTCCTTTTGTCCCAAAATGACCTTATTTACCCTGGTGCATGACTAGAATCCTTCAATTGAGGAAAAATAGATTTAAGGGTCAAAGTGATAAAACTATAATTTAACTTGGGTTTGGGATTTTTAACAGCTTAAAGAATGAGTTACTGGTATGGAAAATATTTTTTTTAATTTAGTAACGATGTGAATTATATTAGAGAACTCAGCAATATTTTAGCATCATGTAATAAAAGTATATGGCTTTGAATTTTAATCTAGACTTTACTGACTTGAATTCTTGCCATCTACTAAGCCTGTGATACTTAGAAACATACTATGTTTCTGTAATGAATTGAATGATTATAGTTCTCTCTTCAGATGTGATAATTTAAGTAAGAAGATGATATATTTTAAAAGATATCATTTATGTAAAGTTAAAAATAGTTTCGGGCAAGATTCACTGTCTCTTTTTCTCTTTTTGGGTAACACCTGGCAATGCTCAGGTATTACGACTGGCTGTGCACTTAGGAATAAGTCCTGGCAGTGCTCAGGGTACTATATGGGATGCCAAGGATCAAATCCAGGTTTGCTGTGTGCAAGGCAAATGCCCTACCCACTGTGCTATTGCTCTGGTCCAAGATTTACTCATTTTTATAGCTGCAAATAGTCTCTGAAATACTGTCTGGTGTTAGAGGTCAAGGAAAGATATTCACTTATATTAAAGACATTAATATAAGTGTTTTGCAAAAGTATCATACCAGATAAAATTTAAAATCTGCTTTCCTCCTACTGACAACTGGATGGGAACTTGAACAGACCATAGTGCATTGAATAATAGAAGGAAGTAAGGAAGGAAGAAAGAAAGAAGTAAGAAAAAGAAAGAAAGTGAAAGAAAGAAAGAAAGAAAGAAAGAAAGAAAGAAAGGAAGGAAGGAAGGAAGGAAGGAAGGAAGGAAGGAAGGAAGGAAGGAAGGAAGGAAGGAAGGAAGGAAGGAAGGAAGGAAGGAAGGAAGGAAGGAAGGAAGGAAGGAAGGAAGGAAGGAAGGAGAGGGAGGGAGGGAGGGAGGGAAGGAAAGAAGGAAGGAAGGAAGGAAGGGAAGGAAGGAAGGAAGGAAGGAAGGAAGGGAAGGAAGGAAGACTGGAATACAGGAAGGAAGGAAGACAGGAAGGAAGGAAGAAAGAGCAAGAAATAGAGAGCAAGAAAGAATGCAAGAATGAAAGCAAGCAAGCAAGCAAGCAGACCAAAGTAATGCCAGCTGCATATGAGGCCACAAAGGCATTCAAAGCCTCCATATCATAAATCATCAAAGAGAAATGCCCAGGAAGATCTATGCTTCTAGGACAGCCTGCCTCCTTTAATATATCTAATGCCACCATAATAGCGACTCTTTAGTTTCTCCTTTTCCTTTGTTCAGTGGTAATTGTCCTTCTGTTGGACCATCCATCTCTCGTAGACTTGTCTCCTGAATAGAAGATGTGAGCAACTGGCCCTGAGTTATGGGTTTTCAGCTTGGAAAACCCTGTGTTTTGCTTCAGTGGTGTCCACAGTTAAAGTGAAGAGCAACCAAAAGCAAGGGAGAAAAAAAAAACACCTTAGAATGCTGGTTGACTAAAACAACAGATGTTGTTTATCAAGACAAACAACAGTTGTTTATCAAGTATGTTCACTTTTCACTGCATTTATCGAATAATTAATAAATAATGAAAGATCTGCTTTTAGTCTATATTTCATTGATCTGAACAAATGTAACCATAATGTGATATAAAAAATCATGTGGTCAATTTAAAAGCTCAAAAGGTAATCTACTACAGCCCTACTACAATCATAATCCATCACAATGAAAACCTCAAAGTGTGGTTTGAAGTTAGTGAATTAAAGTAATCAAGTAAAATTTCAGCTGAAATCAGAGTTCTAACAGCAATATTACAACATAAATATTAAAAATATTGTAAAATATTACAACATGCATACAATAATAAACACAGCTAAAATCAGTGTCCTAAAAACAATATACATACAATGACATACATTTCCATAGGCTTTGAAAATCTCCTAGGACACATGATAGTTGTGTAGCTACTCAAACATGAAAGGTTTTACTACTTCTTAAGTTAGTATTTGTAACTCCCATTGAAGAGATGTTTACACACAATAGAGATTAACAGACTTAACTTAGAATTTGAGCACAATAATTGAACAAAATACGAAGGCTCAACCTAAAGGAAAACTATGAGTGAATAAAAATTGTATGAGAAGCATTAGTATTCTGACTTTACTTCACACACTATTTGTGAATGCTTTGGACATAAATACACAAAGAAATGTTTTAATAACTGAGAGACCCAACCTAAGCCTACAGAAGGAGAAACAAAAGAGCAAAAAAAAAGCATGAGCAGGAGAATTAGGTAAGCATCCAGTGTAACCAGTTAGAAGCAGCGGGCATATCCACACCTTTCTTGATGAGGTATGCTGTCAAATATTTTTGATTTGTAGCCTCAAAAGCAAGACAGGTTTTCCTATTTTCATTCACACCAGAATACAACATAAAGAGAAAATCTAACACTCAGTGACAAAACCACATGTAGTCTAACCAAAGCATCCTCTTGATCTTCCAAAAGACCAAGACAACGGTAGCAAAAAGCAAGGTAATACTCTGGACCAGAGCATTGTGTTCTCTTTGAAATTCACACAGCGACTCCTGAATTATCTGCTATGGAAGCAGAGTCCTTCCAAATTCTCTTTTCCTGTCTATTTGAGTCCGTTTAAATTGATAGTCAGAGAAGTTAATTGTTATAAGTCAGATCATGCACTTTAAAAGGAGTATGACCTAAGATGATTAAATGCTCACTCTGGATCATCTTTCTGCTCCTTTTAAGGTCTCTAATGGTTGGAAAGTCAATGACAATTTATTTTTTCTCTAGCAGAAGGAAACAGAGCACTGACCCATATCACAAGAAGCTTGCAGCAGAGATATTACTCTGCCTTAGACTCTTGGGGACCAAACTTGATCAAATCCAAAACTAGAAAGGCCTGTTTATGGCAGTTGTGAAAATTAGCCTGGTACCCTATTCATTGCATGTGTTACATCTGCCATTAGTTTGCATTTATATTGTCTTACTGATAATGTCTGTTAGACATTTAGAACCTTATGCCTTATAGATTACATTAAAAAATTATACCCTCAATTTTAATGGAAAGACAAGACTTAATTTTTTAAAATTTATTGATATTCTGTGATTGACTGATTCTATTAATAATGTTTTCTCATTCACATGGCTCTAATACCGCACTCATCACCACTGTACCTGCCTCCTTTTCCTCAAGGACTCCTCATTTTAAATCCCCCATTCTCCCCCACCTACCACTCTACCAATTCAATTGTGTGGCTAAGTTCTCCCATTATGTTGACTTGACTGTGAAGAAGTTCAGTCAACTCAGGCAAAAAACAAAAAGTCCATTCCTGAGTGTTTGCTTTTTAATCACTTGATCACTTGACTTCCCGTAGACCATAGATTACTCAAGCGGGCACCAGTAACATCTCAATATGCCCTGTCACATGCGAGATAGCCCAAGGGCATCTGCCCACTCCAGGAACATAAAGAGCCTCAAACCATTCCATCAAGTCATGGGAATGAGGTCTACAATTGTTACTGGTATTTGGCATGTCAAATACAAGAAGGGTAGCTTGCCAGGCTTTGCCGTGCGGGTGGTATAATCTTCTAGTCACCTCAAGATTCTAGCATTTATTGATGAACCATGAGGCCAAGCCGGGCTGCAATCAGCTCTTCTGCTGGGTGGAGTACAGACGAAAGGTCAGTCGGATGTGGAAAATGGCAGCCCTCATGATGTGGGGGTTACTATGGTTTCTTGTGAGGCTCTACTGGGGTGGCGGTCTAGGACTAGAACCCGCCATCCCTCCTGGATGCCTCGTGATCAGCAGGGCACAGGGAGAACAAGTAGCAGCTCTGCCCCCTGTGTGTTTCTCATAATTCCTCATCCCCCATAACCTCTCCATTTTGATACAAATAGAATGATCGTGAAGTGTACAAGTGAGAAATATCCTGAAAGGACCTGGTGCTAAAATACATTGAGTCTAAGATTAAACTGTGGCAGCAGAGCCGCCTCGAGCCTGCGCAGCCGTGGATCGCGTCTCAGTCTTGCAGCGGTTGGCTGTGGTGGCTGGAGCTCAAGCTCATACCCACGGAGCCCGGATGCTGGGGACTGGGTGGAGGCCCCCCAATCCTTGCTCCGAGTTCAGCAGGCGCAGCCGCCTGCATGGCGAACAGGCCCTAGGAGGACACGACCAGGCGCTGGCCGAGCCTTTTGCTTTCCCCCAGGAACTCCATAGGGCCGGTCACCATGAGGTGGTGCTGCACAGCAGAGGATCTGGAGTCTCTGTCTTGCGGCGGTTGGCTGAGTGTATAATAAGTCCTAGAATCTCTCTCTTGTTCTTAACTGATATCCTCAAAGGCTTTCATTCTTCTGCACACTGGATTGGTCCTTTCCACTGCCAACAGCTGTCAACATAGACAGCCAGGCGAGGTGTTCAGCAAGAAAATGCATCTGAAAACTCAAAACCTTCAATACTCTGTTTTTAATGTATATTTTCTAAAATCCTTCACCCAAAGTGCTAGTGAAGATAACTTCAAAGTTTAGAAAACGATACACCAGCATTCACCATAATCAAAAGAATTAGATGAAGAAATATGCTGGACTGTTCAAAGGACCACAAAAGAGAGGGAAGGGCCTTGAGTGGCCACACCAATAGAGACCACAGTACCTCGAGTGAGGTCAAAGTCATGGAAAGCAGAAGTGCACAAACGAGAATTTCCATTTACCATCTCTTCTCTTCAATCTTGATTTAGGTTTTCAGTTCCTTTTCTTTATGGAGTTTCATAGATTTTTACAGTAGGCATTGAAATTCATTTAGGTAGATGCAGTTTAGTTTCTTGTGGGTGTTTTTTTTGGGGGGTGGGAACAATGTGCATGTATTTCAAGGACTTTGTTGTCATTTATTTTTAGCTGCTGATTTCTTTATTCACCCTACAAAATGGTGAAGCTATTCTCTTGATTTTTCAACTTGTACTGTATCAGCAAGTATATTGTTTCAGTGAAATACATGTGAAAATGTCAAGATGTAACAAGTCTATAGAATTCATACAGAAGTCTTGGGAAAATCATTAAGCTAAAAGCATTCTCAATGTCTCAGATTAAGAAATAATTGAGGTTTGATAATACAGATTAGAAAATGAGTGAGGGGAAAAGTTTCTTTTGCCAAGGGATTCTGGATTTCTTAATTTCACAATAACTGCGTGTATGTATATGTGTGTGTTTGTGTGGGGGGGTATCTTCTTTCTTTGGATAGATATTTAAAAGTGGAATTTCTGGATCATATGGTAGCTCTATGTTTAGTTTCTTAAGAGAGCTCCACAGAGATTTCTATAACAGTTGCAGTAATTCACATTACTATATTACCATGGATGAAAATTCCTTTTTTCACACCCTCTTTAACATTTGTTATTATTTTGCAAGTAATAGAAGACATTTTCACAAGTATGAGGTGCTATCTCATTGTGTTCTTAACTTGCATTTCCGTAATGATTAATAATCATGGACATTCTCATATGTGTATTAATCATCTGTATATTATCTTTAATTTGTATTTAAACTTTTTACCCACTTTAGACTGGTATGTTTGGTTTCTTGCTACCGTTTTTAAGTTGTATACCTTGGTGCTATTATGAAACATATAAGACAAATGATGTGAAAAAACCATGGCAGGTTAGGGGACTATATGGGTGGGGGATCAAACTTAGTCATCCCTTTGCAAGGCAAATGTCTTGCCTATTGTACTATTGGTCCAGTCCCTTATCTGTACTTTTAAAGTTGCCATTTGCTTTCATTTTGAGCCCCTATTTTTCTTCAAAGATATATTTCCTCTAGGCAACAAGAAGTTGAATTTTGTTTCTTGATCCATTATCACTGCATTTTAGTTGATTGATTCACTTTTAGTTGAAATAAAGTGAAAGTTGAATCAATCAACTAAAATGCACAATAATTCTTTTTTAAATGAAAAAAGGTTCCTAATAATTTTCTTAAAGAGATATCATAAAGAGTCAAAAATGGATATTTTTCTCCCTAAATAGGATAGGTCTTTCCTAAGACAGAAGATGACTCCTAAGTTTAATGAACATGGTCTCATATCCAAAAATCACCCTTGAATGTAAATGTGATGGTCTCAGAGTGCAAAAGTGGGGGAGTGGATAATTTCAGTCAACTCAGCTCTGCATATCTGCTGACAGTTGTCTCAAATCTAAATGACATATGCAAGATAAAATTAATGTTATGCTTAAAAAGAATCTCACCTGCATATTCAAAACACCTGGAGCTTAGAATTGCACACAGAAAATTACAGAGCAAGTCACAGTAAAATACGGCATTGAAGTAGGGCAATGGAGAAAGAACAGGGTGGGAAAAACCACCTTAGAATTCTGAGCTAAAGAAGTTAAAATTATCAATGGAAGCTTGTGTTGTCATGGAAACCAGATGCAATTGAGGGGCCAGGAAAGCCTTTGCCTAGCAATAGCTCACAGAAAGGTTCAGATGCTGTTCAGAACAATTGAAAAGGTCTAGATTTATAACTTCAACAAACTCGTTACTGAGCTAGTGATGGCTCTAAAAGTCACAAAGCAAAGATTTGAATAGGGAGGGTAAAAGCAATGAGAATTCGGCAATGCCAAGCAGGTGAGAAAAAAGAAAGAAAACTAACTAAAAAGAAATCCCTTCCGATACATACAGATTTGAAATAGAAAGGAATTGATAAGAGTAAATAGGATATTTTGATAAATTAAGGATAGCATGTAACTTGCATTGGAAAGAGTGGAATATTGTAAAACAAGTAAAAATGCCTCTATTCTTGTATGAATCATGAGAGGGTATAGCAATTATTCCATATTCTATTTCCACATAGAAAATGAAAGATGTTCACCTTCTTTGGAAGATCTCTCAGTGTTTATTATCCTCCCTTCCCTGAGAACCCTCCATGGTAGGCTTTTGATCGGTATTTGATGATTGATTATGATTGCTACTATTTATTTGAAGATAAACAGTGGCATCATTATTTCGCAAATTGCCTTAATTTTCTGGAACTACCATAGAAAAATAGCCACAACAAACCAGGTAGCTTGAATTTCCAGTTTTCAATCTTTTACACCTATGGATGCATACTAGTTTGTAAACAGGTAGTCAAAAACCACAGGCATAAATAGAAATTGTCTCATAGTCCTGGACATCAGATGCCCAAAATCAAGGCAACATGCATTTGTTTCTAAGGACTCTCTTATTGTCTTGCAAACACCTGTCCTCTTGCAGTACATCGTCTCTTAATTCTGTGCACACATCACTATGTTGTCTTCTTCTAAGGGCATTAAGAATATGAATCAGGGCCCAGGTCTAATCATTTGTTTTAACTTCATCACCTCTTGGTGGACCATACTTCTGAAAGGGCTTACATTCTGAGGTGCTGAACCTTGGGACATCAACATTTATTTTAGAAGCATACAAATAAATAGATAAAACAAGCTTGTAGATTATTTAATTCACTTGTCACCAAAACACTAGTATTGATAGATTTTAGGAAAGTCCATTTTAATCTCATCAAGTTTTAGTAATATCAGTGGTCACACAGCTAAGAAGTTGTTGAGTAAAATTTAAACATCTGTGATCATGTTGTTTACAAGGTGCTCCAACAAGTGAATGAGATGGAATTAGAGGTGAACTAGCAAAGTGAAGGCCTAACTGACATTATCATTAGATTTAGTATCTTTTATTTCATACATGAAGAGCCTGGAGTTTCAGGAAGATGCGTCTTTGTTTCTTAGAGGCTCATTTTGTGTATTAAATGCTCCAGTTCTACTTCATAGGATATGACTTTCTCATCACATCAGAAAAAATTAAAGGGCTCCTAAAAAGAGAAACAAGATCACTTTGAATCTGATCTCATATAGTGCAAAGAGTAATGTGAAAATCGATGCAAAGATAAACCTATCTTACTCTAGAAATCTATGTTCACTCTTGATGATAAAAACATGCTGTGATATTGTTTTGCTTACTTTAACATACTAAGCAGTTTTTTTTCCTATTCAACTGGGCAATTTTCTTTGTTTTAATTAATTTTTTTAAATTGAATCATTGTGAGCGACACAATTGCAAAGCTGTTCATGACTGAGTTTCAGTCCTACAATGTTCCAACAACAATCCCTTCAGCGCGTACACTTCCTGCCACCAAGGTCCTGTTTCCCTCCTGCCTGACTTCCCTTTCCACCCCACCCCTACCTCACAACCTGACACTATGGCAGGTTCTCTCTCTCTCTCTCTCTCTCTCTCTCTCTCTCTTTCCTTTTTAGGCACTGTGAAAACCATTTTTGGCAGGTTATCATGCATGTCACAATACCTCCTTTCAGCACCCCGTTTTCATCCAGAGTGATCATTTCTAGCTCTCCTTGTCTTAAGTGCCCCTTCTGGGTCCTAACTGCACTCCCTCTCCAACTCTGTGGCAAGTTTCCTACCATCTACCAGTCTTCCTGGCCCTTATTTGTGCTGTCTTTGGGTATGAATCTTGAAATTTTCTTCCTATTCTTTCATGTAGAATTTTCCCCCAGAAGTAAGTGGTAATTTGTGAAAAGTTTTATAAAAAGTCACATACACAGTCAGAAAGAGAGAAAAATTTTAAAGGCAATTCACTTGATTATCCTTCAGAGGACACAGTGGCCTACTTATATATTGCTATTGCTAGAATTTAGGAGATCCCACCTGAGGGGGCTCTAACCCCTACCTTGTGCGCTGTGGCTTTTGGCTTTCCGGGCGCTAGGACCTGGCCATAACAGAACATCACTCAGCATGGACGTCTCCATCAGTGATTTCTGTGTTACCCTAAGCCGTCCCTGGGGACTTCCTGGGCATCCGCCATGACCGCGACCTGTGTGGAGCCGGTCGTGGGTTTCCAAGAAATCGGGGCATTCCGGCCCGGACATGACCACAGCGCATGTCGGCCTGCCGGGGGGGGCTGTGGGTTTTGGGCGGGGGGCGATCCAGCCAGATATGACCACAGAGCACGTAGGCCCGCCCAGGTCCTGTGGGTTTAGGAGGGCTATCCAGCCAGACTGACCACATAGCATGTAGCCCGCCGGGGTCCTGTGGGTTTGGGGTGGGGGGGGTGATTCAGCCAGACATGACCACAGAGCATGTAGGCCCGCCCAGGGTCCTGTGGGTTTAGTGGGGGCGATCCAGCCAGACATGACCACAGAACATGTAGGCCCGCCCGGGCAGAGCATCACGCACCGTGGACGTCTCCATCAGTGATCTCTGCATTACCCCCAGGCGTCCCTGGGGCCTTCCGGGGAGTCCAACACGACCATGGCTTGCATGTGGAGCCAAACCTAGACCGTCGTGGGTTTTTCAAGAGATAGGGAGTAGAAAAGTTCTGTCTTACTGCCTTCTGTGGCCTCGCTGAAGTTTGCTGCATTTCTGACTACCTTTCTGCCTTGGCTTAGTTTACTGGGTCTCTCACTGGGTTCTGTCTTTCTGCCTTTCTGTCTCGGTGGGGGGTTTTCCTTCCTGGCCTTTTACCTCTTTTTTTCTTTGCCTGGGGCTAAAGCTGCCAGAGACCTCATTTACATTCTAATTGACCTCCTGGTGTTTTCTAACGGGTTCCCTTGCTAGTCTGCGATAAGGGAAGAGAGGAAAAAGGACTGTTACCTGCAATTTGGTCTCCTAGAATCTTTCACTAGTGGATTTCCTCCCACCCCTCCCATAGTGATAGGTGACAGACAAAGGAGGGGAGCCTCTTTACAGAGACCATTCAATTGCTTGTCTACTGGTGAAGAACTTAGCCGTAGTGGACTCAGCAGTTGTGACTTGCTAGGTCAGCGCCACCATATGTTCTTCTTAGCAGACAGCCCACTCCAGGCTCCGTAACCTTTGTGGGCAGGCTTAGGACTGATAAAGTCTGCGATGAGCCTCTGCACGGCATGGGCCTAAGCCCCACCAGCCCCACAAGGTGGCCGCCAAGCCACACCTGATGTCCGCTTGATCTCTAGGCATGGGAGTTGATCCCCACCACCTGAGGTTTCTCGGGGAGCCAAGGACTCAGGCTGGAGCGAGGAATTGCTCTTTGCAGGAAAGGAAAGTCAGTCCTAGCCTTACCCAGGGCTGCCTTAGGGTTCTTGTCTTCCTCGCAGAAAAAGAATTTTCAGGTGTCCACGAGCAGTGAAGTAAAATAGGTTTTATTGAGGAGGTTTTAGGAGAGGGGGAGGGAAGAGAAAGAGAGAGAGAGTACACATCTCAAGAGGGGAGATGCGGGCAACACACGTGCTCAGGCACCACATGTGCTCGGCCACATGGGCTCAGGCAGCCTGTGTGCACCTAAAATCTTCAAATCATTACTATCTGACTGAATGAAAAGTTTCTCTCAGGCTAATATATTGATGTTCAACTATGTAGAGTCCCACAGCCCTCCATAACTTTTTATTTATAGTCATTAGCTGAACATAATCCTGAGAAAGATGTGTTGATCATTAACTTCTATTGGCAACTTCATTATTACCTTCTTCTACCCAGCAAGCTCTCTATGATCTCTAAGTCAGCTTCTTGGAGAAACTCCAAGAAATTTCTACAAATTAATGATGCTACCTTTAAAATGAACTGACTTAACAAAAATTAATTCTTTGGGGGATTGATATTCTCCTTTTTCCAGAAAGACAGTTATAATAGTTTATAAAATCCTAGTCATTTCTGAAAAGGAATGGTGTTTTTTAACCTTCCTTTTATGGCACACAGTACTGAGTGAAATGCAGCAAGTTATAAAAATCTTGTGGTTAGAGGGAGTTATATTACGGGCAAGACCACACAAAGCTTAAGCTACTGAGAAGAGTGGTTTCAGAGCACTTCAGGACTGAAATCTAGTTTTCCTTTGTTCCAATGAAAATTTTGACATGATTCACTGTATCACTGTCTTCCCGTTCATCTTCGATTTGCTCGAGCGGGCACCAGTAACATCTCCATATGACCTGTCTCATGCAAGTAGAGCCCAAGGGCACCTGCTTGCTCCAGGAACATAAAGAGCCTCAAACCATTCCATCAGGTCATGGGAATGAGGGCTATAATTGTTACTGGTATCTGGCATATCAAATATGACGCAGTGTGGGTAGCATACTCTTGTAGTCATATCAAAATACAGCATTTATTGATGAACCATGTGGCCGCAAGCAGCCGCGCGAGCCGGGCTGTGATAGGCTGGTCCGCTGGGTGGAATTCTGACGAGGAGGAAGTCCGGATGTGGAAAATGGAGGTCCTCATGGAGTGGGGGGGTCGTTTGGCTTGTTGTGAGGCTCTGCTGGGGTGGTGGACCAGGGCTAGAACCTGCCATCCCTCCCAGGCACCTCATGAGTGGCTGGGCACAGTGAGAGCCAGTAGCAGCTCTGCCCCATGTCTGTCATGATTAGTGTGGCATATATTCTAAACTCAGAAAATTTACAACTATTTCATATAACTATTGCCATCATGAGTACTATTTCTCGCTATTCTTAATTCTATATCACTTTTTCAAATGATGGTATTTGTCTTAGATATTTTAAAAGGAATTTCTGAAATTTCAGCAAAGAGTTCTATTCTTATTATATGAGTTATAAAAAGTGTGTATAGATATTTAGGCATATGTTCTATATATTGTGCTGAAGGTTACTATTGTTATAACATTTAGATTTTCTCATTAATGAATAGAACATGAAAATGGTGGTTTTATTTTCTTAGCAGCCCTTTCTGTAAGAAGTGCATTGTACATTCCTCAAGAGGAAATACACTCACTTACAAGAGAGAGCCTCCACTTTTTTCTCTATGCACGTTCGGCTTTGACTTCAAAAGAGCTCAAATCTTACATATGCCAAATGAACTCAAGCAATTAAATAATTACCATGTCTGCAAGCTTTACAGAGAAAGGCAAATGCTGGCATTGGCAGTCATGAAATCAGAATAAAAACTGCTTTTACTGAAATTGCAAAATGCATTCTTTCTTTTCATCCTGTCCCAGTAAAAAGAGGTGACTTGAATCTTAGAGAAAAAGGAAAATGAATGACACTCATGGTGGCCAGACCTAGACAGGGCATCTTAAGAATAAGCGCACCCCCCAAAAAGCTATTTCATGAAGAAATTAAAGTTCCTCTTTACAGCCTCTGAAGAAGAACCATTAATGTTTCTTCTATTACAAAAAAGCCCATTCTCTTCTTCAGCTCATTTTTGTTCTTTGCCAAGAATCTGGATGGTTTAAGAATCATTTCAGACTGAAGATAACATTTTGTCTTATCCTAAGTTTTTCTTCACTTGTCTTGTGTTGCATTTTCTTTGTAGGAAAGTAGAAGTGGTAAGTAGACTAATAAAATTAATTATGATTATTAATTAAATTTTAATTTTAAATAAATATCACATATCAACATTTGACTGCTGACACTGGAAGCATCTTAAATTATTTTTAATTAGACTATTTATTGAGTTGGTTCTTTGAAAAAATAAACAAGATTGACAAACCACTCGCAAGGAAAGGCAATGAGAGAAATCAAATAAATAGAATCAGAAAAAAAGAGGGACATCACAACAGAAACGACAGAAATTCAAAAGATCATCAGAAATTACTTTGAGAGACTGTATGCCATGAAAAAGAGAACCTAGAAGAAATGGGAAATTCCTGAATTCCTATAACCTCCTAAGGCTGCAGCAAGAAGATTTGGAATACCTGAATAAACCTATCGCCATTGGGAGATAGAATCAGTAATCAGATATCTGCCCAAACACAAAAATCCCAGGTCCAGACGGATTCACCAGTGAGTTCTACCAAATCTTTAAAGAGACCTACTCTCAGTCCTTTTCAAGCTCTTCCAGGAAATTGAAGCAACAGAAGCATTCCCAAATAGCTTCTATAATGCACATATCACCGATACCCAAATCAGACAGACAACACAAAAAAGGAAAACTACAGACCAATCTCTATGATGAACACACATGATAAGATCTTCAATAAAATACTAGCAAATAGAATCCAAAGAGTCATCAAAAGATTATACACCATGACCAAGAAGGATTCATCCGGGAATGCAAGGATGGTTCAATATCTGCAAGTCAATCAACATAATACATCATCTAAAGAAGAGGAAAAATATAAAAAAACATATGATCATATCAGTAGATGCAGGGAAGCATTTAACATGATACAGCACCCATTAATGATAAAAACTCTCCATAAAATGGGAATTGAAGAAACCTTCCTCAAAAAGTCAAAGTCAAAGCAATCTACTAAAAGCTCACAGCGAGCATCATTCTCAACAGGAAAAATTGAAAGTCTTCCCCCTAAGATTAGGGACTAGAAAAGGCTGCCCACTCTCACCACTTCTATTCAATATATTACTGGAAGTACTTACCATAGAAATCAGGGAAGATAAGGACATTAAGTGCACCAGGATAGGAAAGGAAGAAGTCAAGTTAGCACTATTTGCAGATGACATGATAGTATACTTAGAGAACCCTAAACTCTCTACCAAAAGCTCCTAGAAACAATAGATTCATATAGTAGAGTGGCAGTGTGCAAAATCAATACCTGAAAGTCTATGGCTTACCTATATACAAATAATGAAAGAGAAGAAAGGGATATTAAATGATCCCATTTACAATTGTGCCACAGAAAATCAAGCACCTAGCAGTCAGTTTGACTAAGAATGTAAAAGATCTCTACAAAGAAAACTACAAAACATTATTTCATGAAATAAAAGAGGACCCGAAGAAATGGAGACACATTCCTTGCTCATTATATCTCATTGTTGTTTTGATTTGCATCTCACTTATGATTAGTGATGATGAACATTTTTCATATGCCTTTTGGCCATTCAAATTTCTTCCTTGTCAAAGTTTGTGTTCATTACTTCTCCCTATTTTTGGATGGGGCTGGATGTTTTCTTCTTGTAAGTCCTACCAGTGCCTGATATATCTTGGATATTAACAACTTATCAGATGAGTATTGGGTGAATATTCTTTCCCATTCTATGGACTGTCTTTGTATCTTTGTCACTGTTTCTTTTGAGGTGAAGAAACATTTTAGTTTCTTGTAGTCCCATATGTTTATCTTTGCTTCTTGTTGATTTGTTAGTGGTGTTTCATCTTTGAAGATGCCTTTAGCTTCAATATTGTGGAGGGTTCTTCCTATATTTTCTTTAATGTATTTCATGGACTCAGATCTGATATTGAGATCTTTAATCCAGTTTGATCTGATTTTTGTGCATCACATCATCAGAGGTCCAAATTCATTTTAAGCATGTAGCTGCCCAGTTTTTCCCAGTACCACTTGTTGAAGAGGCTTTCCTTGCTCCATTTCATACTTTTTGCACCTTTTATCAAAGCTAAATGATCATGTATTTGAGGATGGGTGACAGGATACTCAACTATATTCCATAGGTCCACAGGTCTGTTTTTTTTTATTCCAATACCATGCTATTTTAATTACTATTGCTTTGTAGTACAGTTTGCAGTTGGGAAAGGTGATGCCTCCCATCTTCTTTTTCCCAAGGATTGCTTTAGCTATATGTGGGATTTCATTATTCCATATAAATTTCATGAGTGTTTGGTCAATTTCTTTAAGAATGTCATGGGTATCTTTATAGGGACTGCATTGATTCTGTATAAAATCTAGAGAGTATTATCATTTTGACAATATTGATTCTTCCAATCCATGAGCAGGGAATGTGTTTCTATTTCCTCGTGTCCTCTTTTTATTTCTTGAAGCAGTGTTTTTTCATTTTTCTTTAACATTTTGTTTATACTCTTACTTAGGCTGATTCCTAGGTATTTGATTTTACAAGCTTTGTTAAGCTGATTCTAGGTATTTTATTTTCTCTGGCACAATTGTGAATGGGATCATTTTCTTTTTTTTTTTTTTTTTGGGTCACACCCAGCAATACTCAGGGATTACTCCTGGCTCTGCACTAAGAAATTACTCCTTTTCTTTCTTCTGCCCTGCTGGCTTTGCTGACTCTCTGTGCTATTGTTCTATTTTATCTCGTTAAACATCCTCACAATGATGTCATTGCAATAATGTCATTGCATGAGGGTTAACTAAGCTGCTTGGGGCTGTTTGAGTCCTCTGTGTTCTTGCTTTTGCCATTGAGCTTGGTGGGCGTCTATGTATCTTTCCTGTTGATATGCTCCTCCTGTGCTGTGAGTACTGTGAAATTAGTGGAGCTACCACCTGTCCACTTTAGGAGTTGTGGAGCTGGATCCTTGGTGTTGCAGTGTTTGTGTGTGCAGTTGTTGCCCTGGGCCTTGACAAGGCCATTTGGGAGTCCTCCATCACTTCATTAATCGACAGCATGCCCTTTATGTTCTGCTGTCTCCTTTAATAATCCACAATCAGGGCGTACCTGCTTGTTAAAGCACTGTCTCCAATGATACAATGGTTTTTCAACAAAAATAGACTCTGTTTGAAAAACTCAGTGCAATAGGTTGATGTGTACCAGGGACACATGTTTACCAGACCAGGGAACATAGAATAAATGGTACAAAGAATCTCACCAACATCCATAAAGCTTTATTTAAAAGTGCCTGCCTGTTGTTTCAAATGACCAAGAAAAAGATAACTAAATAATTATTTTCAACCAGAAGATTTTCTTCTCCATATACAAATTTAAAAAATAAGCTACTTAGAAATAAAAATATTCCTATAGTATATGTTATCAAAATATGATATTATGTTTCAAGGAACAATATTAATAATTTAATCTATATTACAGTAAGGTAGTATTTATATAGGCTTATACATATTTTTAAATTTAATTTTATCTGACATTTTGCCTATAGTTACACAAATCATTATCTACTTAATTTTATAATCTGACTTATAGACTCATCCACCCATGTTTATTTTTCTGTCTTTTAGTTTCTATGCATAAAGAACAACTCAAATTGAAATTCTGAATTTTTTTTTACTTTTACTAATTTAATTTTCACCTGATGCAATGAGATATTAATTGCTATTGGAAAATAAACGATTGTGAATAATTTTGGATAAATTTAAGTTTTGAATAGGACTTTCTCTTCTTATATATAGAAATGATGGGATTTTATTTTCTTTTAAACACATTTTTACGGACCAGAGATATAGCACAGTGGGGAGGGCATTTGCCTTGCACATGGCCAACCAAGGCATCCCATATGGTCCCCCAGCACCGCCAGGAGTAATTCCTGAGCAAAGATCCAGGAATAATCCATGGGCGTCATCGGATGTGACCCAAAAAAGCAAAAATAAATAAATAAAAACATTTTGATTAAAGATAAAAATGAAAAAATGATTTAAAAAGTCATTGATAGTTTAGTTTTAGGCATATGGTATTAAAATATGTTGTAATTACAATTGCGACATATCCCATCACCACTGCCAACTTCCCTCCGCCAGTGCTCACATATTCCATCCTTCGACACCACTCACAAGCACGTTGTAAGCACAATCTAAGCTGTAGTTGCAACTTAGATTTCATGTCTTAAACATTGAGTATGTGCATTGGATATATAACTATACCACACTCCCACATCACCAGCATAATCAAAGCCCCACATTGTTTTCCTTTCTATTGTCCTTCTCTCTTTCTGATTTCTTTCCCTCTCTGTCCTTCTCCTCCCTTAAGCTCTGGGGTCAAAGGTGATCTAGGCATCTTTCCCTTTGAGATCATTCTTTTTCTTTCCTGCCTTACTTCCTTCAACACAGGAAGGAAGTTCCAACCAGGTCGCAGCAAGTTGCATGATTTCATCAGTCCTTGCAGCTGCGTAGTATCCCTTGAGTTTATAAGCCACTCTTCGTATTCCATTCATCTGTTGTTGGTCAGGTAGGTTGAGTCCATACTTAAGCTATTGTATGTAGCTATTGTACAAATTGTGGCAATGAATAATAATATGAATATATCCTTTTGAATAAATGTTTTTAAGTCCTGACAGGAGATGTCCATAAATGGAATTACTGGGTCATAAGGAAGCACAATTCAAACTTTACTGAGGATTCTCTGTAAATATTCCATAGAGGTTGAGCCAGACAACTTTCCCACCAGCAGTGGATGAGAGTTCCTTTTCAGTATGTCCTTGCCAGCACAGATTTATTTATTTTTTGTTGTTTTGGGGTCAGACCTGGTGATGCTCAGGAGTCACTTCTGGCTCTTCACTCAGGAATTACTCCTGGCGGTGCTCAGGGACCATATGGGATGCTGGGGATCAAATCTGGGTTGGCCACATACTAGGCAAAAGCCCTACCTGCTGTGCTAACACTCTGATCCCCACCACAGATTTTTAATAAATGCCATTCTTACTAGTGTGAAACAATATCTCATTGTTGCCTTTATTTAAATGTTCCAAATGATAAGAGATGCTGAGAACTTTTTCATGTGCTATTTGTGTGTCTTCCTCTGAGACATTTGTTCATTTCCTCTCCCGTAGAATGAAACTTTATTTTCGCTACATTCCTGTCTTATCCAACCTGCTAAACTTGTCTTACTCTCACTAACGGTCTTGCCATTCATTCTGTTGCTCAGGTGAACAACTGTGATCAACCCTTTGATGTCGGGAATGCGGCCGGGGTTCCCGACAGTGCCAGGAAGCGAGTCCCCTTCTACCTCTGAAGCCAGCGGGAATGGATGAAGACTCAGGAATCCAATGCAGTTTTAAAAAGGCTTTTACTTATCACGGGTTCAGGCATACAAGTCAGCAATAGGAGAAATCCTGTGCTTAGGATTCCGGGCTAGAACCCCAGACACGTGTAGGCCAAGATGGTGGCCACCACGTGTTAAAGCCCCTGTAAAAAAGGAGAAAAAGACAAGACTCCCAAGAAGGGTGCAAGCTCACCAAAAAAGAGCCCCAAAGAGAGAGGAGGGGGTGGGAAACCGTGAACAAATGGGAAAAGCGCAACTCAAAACCCCCCCCAAACAATAGAAGGGAGGGGGGGTAAATGCCCTTAGGGTAATTTCTCCCAGCCCCTCACCTAGGCTCTATTATATGTTAATGTTTTGAGCCAAGATCTGCCTGGAAATGTCTTATAGGGTAGAGAAGGGGTTTCTGAGATGGCATGTCTCTGTACCAAAGACTAATACTAATGCCAGTTAAATATTTCTCCAAGCCTTCACAAGAGTCTTGTCTACTTCATGGTAGTTTTATATTTTAGTTGCCTTTGAGTTATCAGGAAGCCATGCTTGCTTGCTTGGAGGCAAACAGTATTTCTCTCTGGTCTAATTACTTAGAGATCCAACGTGGCTAGGCAAATATGCTGGTAAGATCTAGCTAGTCCCACGATGATTGTGGTAGCATGAGAGAATATTTATACCAGCTTAGTACCGAGTACATGGTCAGATAAACTGCCACATTTAGACTACCCTCTTATCTACGAAGTGATTTTACAGGAGGCAATCCAGAGCAGATGCAGAGGCTCTTAGAGGAGTCCTGCAACACTTTTACTTGACCAGCCTTTTTTTTAAAAAAGTATTTTATTATACCACCATGAGATATACAATTACAAAGATATACAATTAAAAAGTTCATATTTGGGTTTTGGTCATACAGTGTCCAGCACTTGTTCCTCCACCAGTGCCCATCTCCCAACACCAATGTCCCCCGGTTCCCTCCCCCTCCCCCAGCCTGCCTCCATGTCAGTTTACTTATTTTTTTTCCCTTTCTCCCTCTTTCTCTTTTCCTTCCCTTCCAGACTATGGATTACAGAACATACATTAAAGGGTTGTCATGTGTATCTTTTTGCCTCTATTTCATGCTCAGTTCTAGGTTGGTATTAGTACTTTTGACAATTGTTAGCATACTGTTCCATTTTTCTATCTTACCTAGCCTCTGACTCCCACACGTTTGTGATAATTTCCACCTTTGACAAGACCTCCTGATACATGTTTTACTTGACCTTGGATATTGGTATCATAATATGTACATATATATTTATGCCATGCAAATAAATGCAGTCATTCTGTATCTGTCTCTCTCCTTCTGGCTAATTTCGCTCAACATAATCTTCTCCATGTCCATCCATTTATAGGCAAATTTTATAACTTCATTTTTCCTAACAGCTGCATAGTATTCCATTGTGTAGATGTACCAAAGCTTCTTTATCCAGTCATCGATTCTTGGGCACTCTGGTTGCTTCCAGATTCTGGCTATTGTGAATAATGCTGCTATGAACATAAAAGTAGGGATGGTGTTTCCGCTGCGTATTTTTGGCTTCCCAGAGTAGATTCCCAGGAGTGGTATGGCTGGGTCAAATGGGAGTTCAATTTCTAGTCTTTGGAGGAAAGTCCATATTGTTTTCCAGAAAGACTGTACCAGCCGGCATTCCCACCAACAATGGATGAGTGTCCCCTTTTCCCCCACATCCACACCAGCACTTGTTGTTCTTGCTCTTTTGAATATGTACCAGTCTCTGTGGTGTAAAATGATATCTCATTGTTGTTTTTATTTGCATCTCTCTGAAGATTAGTGATGATGAGCATTTTTATATATCTTCTGGCCATTCGAATTTCTTCCTTGTTGAAGTTTCTGTTCATTTCTTCTCCCCATTTTTTGATGGGGTTGTTTGTTTTCTTCTTGTAAAAGTTCTACCAGTGCCTGATATATCCTGGATATTAACCCCTTATCAGATGGGTATTGGGTGAATATTCTTTCCCATTCTGTGGACTGTCTTTGTATCTTAGTCACTGTTTCTTTTGAGGTGCAGAAGCTTTTTAGTTTCATGTAGTCCCATATGTTTATCTTTTCTTCTAGTTGCTTTGTTAGTGATGTTTCACCTTTGAAGATGCCTTTAGCTTCAATGTCGTGGAGGGTTTTTCCTATATTTTCTTCAATGTGCTTTATGGATTCAAGTCTGATATTGAGATCTTTAATCCATTTTGATCTGATTTTTGTGCATGGTGTTAGACACAGGTCCAAATTCATATTTTTACATGTGGCTGCCCAATTTTCCCCAACACCACTTGTTGAAGAGGCTTTCCTTACTCCATTTTAGACTCGTTGCACCTTTATCAAAGATTAAATGATCATGTGTTTGAGGTTGGGTGTCAGGATACTCAATTCTATTCCATAGGTCCACAGGTCTGTTTTTATTCCAATGCCATGCTGTTTTAATTACTACTGCCTTGTAGTACAGTTTGAAGTTGGGAAAGGTGATGCCTCCCATCTTCTTTTTCCCCAGAATTGCTTTAGCTATCCTTGGTGGTTTATAGTTCCATACAAATTTCAGGAGTGTTTTTGACCAGCCTCCTTTGTTTTGAAGAATTCTCAACAAAATAGTCATACCTTATTTCTTGTGGTCATGCATGTGTCTGGTCAAATTTGACCTTGTCAAAGAGGGACTTTGTCATCCACCAATGTCTAAATCTTGCCATTTTCCCCTCTTTTGTCTGTGTTATTTTTAATGTCATTATCACCAAAAAGAAAAGTTGTACATTTACTACTTCTTTCAGATGTTCTCTTAATAAATAGAAGCTCTTTAAGGTAGGAATATTTCTTTGTTTTATTTCTGTAAAAATAGCACAAAACGATATACACATAACAGGTGTTAATAAATATTTTTAATAAATTAATTAATAATTGCTTGATCACAGATCAAAAAGACAACTCTTTTGTATATATATAAGGACAATTTGTCTGCAAGTTTATTGTTAACTTGCAAGCAAATTGAAGTCATGATTTTAAGGCAACAGCAAATAAAAATTTAATGGGAATCTTTTCAAAGGAGAATCCGACTGAATTTCAACTACTAAAGTGATTATTTCTTGGAATCATTTTATCTCTCCCTCTTCTTACATATAAAGGAAAAGCCTGAAATATTTGTGCAGATTTTTGAACATATACTGAGGATTTGCTCTTTGTATGATGTTATAGGAGACTTAAATATTTATTCATATATAGTACTTTTGTTTAAAAATACTGTAATCTAGTGCATTTCTCCACTAAAGTAATCCACAGTGCTGAAATATCCTTAACAAGTTGTCTTTCCATTCAATGAAAAATATCTGTATAGAGAAGATAATATAGTTAATGGGCTTTTGTTTTGCAAACAGCAGATCTGGGTTTGATCCCTGGTACCCCATATGTTCCCCTGAGCCTGCTAGGAGTATTCCCTGAGTCCAGAGCCAAAAAATAAGACTAGAGTCCTGCTAGTGCCTCCAAAATATTATATTAAGAACATACTTAATTGCTATATTTAAAAAACACATAGCATAAATAATTTGAGCAGAATTCAGAATATATATATCTATGAAGTTTTAAAAAGAAAGGAACTATTTTTTTTTTACAAGAAACATCAGAAATAACTAGTGTTACCGGGTGAAAATCTACATAGAGAAAATAAACCACAGAGGTTTTATATATATTTATATTTATACATATATAGACAAAATTAGGTATAAAAATGGAGTAATGCTGCACATGGTGTTTTTAAAATAAGAAGTAATTAATTCTCCATAACAGAATAAAATAAAATGAACTAAAGAAATATAAATTGCTAATTTTTACAAAAACCTGACTGTACTGTACAAGGTGCTTCTGTAAAATCATTTAAACTAATAAACTGCAAGCAAACATAACTTCAATGATAATTTTCAAAGGAAAAACAAAGAGGCAGGGATGTGGCTCAGTTGGTGTACTCACATACCTGGCTTGGATGAAGCCCTGAGTCTTATCTCTTCATGACTCCTCAAGTCCAGTCAAAAGTGAAACAAATGGAGCCCACCTGGTGTTGGTGTGGACCTAAAAATTATGAAAAAGAAACATCGAAAGGAAGCTTATGAAAAGATACCGATTGATACCTGCAGCATCTCTATAGAATATAAATGATATCGCTGTGTCATATTCTCCCCCAGTTTCATATACTAAATTAGTACTGATACTTGTATGGCAATCATAACCCAATAAACTTACTCTTGAAAAAGAAATTTTTCACTCATTTGTCATTGGACACCTGTCTGGATAATGAAGGCTGAATAATGACATATATATCACTTATATCACTTCATTTTTTCCATTGTTCATCAATTTGCTTGAGCAGGCACCAGTAAAATCTCCATACATCCCGTCACATGCTAGTGTAGCCCAAGGGCATCTGCTCACCCAGGAACATGAAGAGCCTCAAACTATTACTTCAGGTCATGGAAATGAGGTCTATAATCATTACTGTTTTTTGGCATATCAAATATGACCCGGTAGCTTGCCAGGCTCTGCAGTGTGGGTGGGATACTCTTGTATTAACCTCTCATCTCTTG
>JAJIBD010008974.1:0-23363 GCA_021461705.1 Cryptotis parvus
GTTCTTCTCCAGTGCACATGGAATATACTCTAAAATAGATCACATGCTGAGCTAAAAATCATACCTCCATAAAATCAAAAGATAGAAATTGTGCCAACTATTTTTTCCAGACCATGAGGCACTGAAAATAGAAGTTAATTGTAAAAAAAAACGGAGACCAATACCAAGTACCTGGCAAATAAACAGCTCACTGCTGAACAACCAGCAAATTATAAAATAAATCAAAGAGGAAATCCAAAGATTCCTGGAAACAAACGAGACTGAAGACACAAATTACCAGAACTTGTGGGATACAGCAAAAGCAGTGTTAAGAAGCAAGTACATAGCTCTTCAAACATTCATCAGAAAAGAAGAAAAACCATTACAAACAGTCTGACCTCACAACTTAAGATCTTAGAGATAGATCAATAAAAGGAGCCCAACCCAAGCAGAAAGAAAGAAATAATAAAACTTAGAGCAGAAATCAATGAGATGGAAAGTCAAAAAACAATCCAGAAGATCAACGAAACCAAAAGCTGGTTCTTTGAAAAAATAAACAAGATTGACAAAACACTTGCAAGACATGTAAGAAAAAGAAAAGAGAGAACCCAAATAAATAGAATCAGAAATGAAAACGGGGATATTACAACAGAAATCAAAGAAATTCAAAAGATCATCAGAGATTACTATGCGAGCCTGTATGACACGAAACAAGAGAAACTAGAAGAAATGGACAAATTACTGAATTCCTATAGCCTCCCAGTCTGCAACAAGAAGATTTGGAATACCTCAACAAACCTATCTCCATCGAGGAGATGGAATCGGTAATCAAAAGTCTTCCCAAACACAAAAATCCAGGTCCAAATGGAATCACCAGTGAATTCTACAAAACCTTTAAAGAGGACCTACTCCCAATTCCTTTTTTAATGTTCCGAAATTGAACAAACAGAAACACTCCCAAATAGCTTTTATGAGGCACATATCACCCTGATACCCAAAGCAGGCAGAGATGTCACAAAAAAGGAAAAGTACAGACCAATCCCCTGATGAATACAGATGCTAAGATCTTCAACAAAATACTAGCAAATAGAATCCAAAGAGTCATCAAAAAGATTATACACCATGACCAAGTGGGATTCATCCCGGCAATGCAAGGATGGTTCAACATCCGCCACGTCAATCAACATAATTCATCATATCAACAAAAAGAAATTAAAACCATATGATCATATCAATAGATGCAGAGAAGGCATTTGACACGATTCA
Organism: Cryptotis parvus; assembly: GCA_021461705.1. Taxonomy (NCBI): domain Eukaryota; kingdom Metazoa; phylum Chordata; class Mammalia; order Eulipotyphla; family Soricidae; genus Cryptotis; species Cryptotis parvus. The sequence goes on from JAJIBD010008974.1 coordinate 1,246, forward strand.
ACACCCTTTCATGATAAAAGTTCTCCGTAAAATGGGGATTGACGGAAACTTCCTCATGATAATCGAGGCCATCTACTACAAGCCGACAGCGGGCTTCATTCTCAATGGGGAAAAACTGAAAGCCTTCCCCTTAAGACCGGGTACAAGAAAAGGCTGCCCACTCTTACCACTTCTTTTCAATATAGTATTGGAAGTACTTGCCATAACAATCAGGGAAGAAAAAGACATTAAGGGCATCCGGATAGGAAGGGAAGAAGCCAAGTTGTCACTATTTGCAGATGACATGATATTATACCTGGAAAACCCGAAAGTCTCTACCAAGAGTCTCCTATGAATAATACATTCCTATAGTAGAGTGTCAGGGTACAAAATTAATACCCAAAAGTCAATGGCCTTCCTATATGCAAACAGCGAAAGAGAAGAAAAGGACATTAAAGAAACTATCCCATTCACAATTGTTCTGCAGAAAATCAAATACCTAGGAATCAGTTTGACAAAGAATGTGAAGGATCTCTACAAAGAAAACTACAAAACGTTACTTCAGGAAATAAAAGAAGACCTGAGGAAATGGAGACACATTCCCTGCTAATGGATTGGAAGGATTAACATTATCAAAGTGGTACTACTCCCTAGAGCTTTATACAGGTTCAATGTGGTCCCTATATAGATACCCATGATGTTCTTCAAATAAATTTTACAAATACTCCTGAATTTTTGCATGGAATGATAAACCCACGAATAGCTGAAGCAATCCTTGGGAAAAAGAAGATGGAGGTATCACTTTCCCCAACTTCAAGCTCTACTACACAGCAGTTGTGATTAAGATAGTGTGGTATTGGTATAGAGACAGACCCGTAGACCTAAGGAATAGAACTTCATATCCTGAAACACACTCTCAAATATACAACCACTTAATCTTCGATAAAGGAGCAAAAAATATTAAGTGGAGCAAAGAAAGCCTCTTCAACAAATGGTGCTGGGGAAACTGGGCAGCTACTTGCAAAAAATGAACTTAGACCTCCTTTTATTGCCTTGCACAAAAGTCAGATCAAAATGGATTATAGATCTCAACATCAGACATGAATCTATAAGGTACATCAAAGAAAACATAGGAGAAACACTCTACGACATCGAAACTAAAAGTATCTTTAAAGACGACACACCACTGATCAAGTAAATGGAAGCAAAGATAAACAAATGGCATTATATAAAATTGAAATGCTTCTGCACCTCAAAAGAAACGGTGACCAAGATACAAAGACAATGCACAGAGTGGGAAAGGATATTCACCCAATACCCATCTGACAAGGGGTTAATATACAGGATATATCAGGCACTGGCAGCACTTCACAAGAAAAAAACAGCCAACCCCATCAAAAATGGGGAGAAGAAATGAACAGAAGCTTCCAAAAAGAAGAAATTCGAATGGCCAAAAGGCATATGAAAAAGTGCTCTTTATCTTTAATCATCAGGGAGATGCAAATCAAAACAACAATGAGGTACCATCTCACACCACAGAGACTGGCACACATCCAAAACAGTAAGAACAACTGGTGCTGGCGTGGATCTGGGGAAAAAGGGACTCTGATCCACTGTTGGTGGGAGAGCCGACTGGTTTAGCCCTTTTTGGAAAACAATGTGGGCCTTCCTCTGAAAACTAGGTATTGAGCTCCCATATGATCCATCAATAGCACTCCTGGGAATATACCCGAGAGACCGAAACACACATAGCAGAATCACTATCTGTACTTTATTCAATTCTGTGCTATTCACTATAGCTAGAATCTGGAAACAACCTAAATGCCCTACAACAGAGGAATGGCTAAAGAAACTGTGGTTCATCTACACTATGGAATACTATGCAGCTGTCAGAAAAGATGAAATTATAAAATTTACCTGCAAATGGATGGACAAGGAGACTATCATGCTGAATGAAATTAGTCTGAAGGAAAAGGACAGATCTAGAATGACTGCATTCATTAATAGGATATAAATAGATACCAGTGTTTTACTAAATGTGTGAAATGGTAAAATGGCAGATTAAAACTCACCATTGAATGTACACAAAGAGACTTAAGTTTTAAACTCTAAGTATCTGCAGGGGTAGGCACAATGTGTAAAACAAGAGGGAGAGAGATCCAGAGACAGAGGGAGAGACAGAGAGAGAAAGAGAGTAAACTTGGCTACCTGCTGTTGAGTCAGCCTGGGGAGGGGGGGGGGGTACATTGGTGATGGAAATGGGGTACTGGTGGAGGGATGGGTGCTTGAATACTGTATAACCAAGAACCAATTGAGAACACCTTTGTAATTGTATATCTCATGGTGGTATATTAAAAAATTAAAAAAAATTTAAAAATAAATTTGAGGATGGATAAATTGGTCAAAAGGTAGCATACTATTTTGCCATGACTAAGCTTTCCAGATCAGTCATCTCTGATATTGATCTTAGGTTTTTTTTTTTATGCCCAGCTTCTCACATTTCTTGAGGACCTTTGGTTGGACCTTTAATTTATGTGTGCTGGCTAATTAAGGAAAACATACTTTTGCTAATAATATCAGTGAGACCATTTTTGGTCTATCCAGTTTCATATTGGTATATAAAGCATTCAGTTTTTTCTTCATATTTTAAATATATATATATATTCTATAGACAATATTTTCAATGATTTTACTCAATGTGGAGTAAAATTGAGTTGAAAAGAAAAGTTTATATAGAGAAATTACAGTAGCTACAAAAACCTATTCTCTTATTTGATGCGATTTGTCATTTTTTAAAAAATATTTTATTATACAGCTGTGAGATACACCATTACAAGGATGTTCACAGTTGGGTCTCTGTCATACAATGTTCCAGCACCCAGCCCTCCACCAGTGCCCTATTTTTTAACTTTTTATTTCTCTGTTTTCTAAATTTTTTAATTTTTTAATTTCTGATCGAATAGAATATGAAAATCTCTACATTTAACTGATAATAGTATGTTATAGAACTATAATAATAATTTATAATGGGAAAATTCAAAAATTACTAAGAGTAATGGTGTTAACCAAGAGATTACCAAAAAGCACTTCAATTTTACTACCTACAGAGTGTTGTATATTTATGGATATGTCTGTATACCCCATTAATGCTCTGTATATGCCCCCATTCATTCATGCTGTGATTCTGAACTTAAATTTCCATCCTTCTTGAAATATTTAATGGAATCTGCGCTACCGGTATGTCCACTTCTCTTTTTTTTCACCGTTCTCCCCATTGTTCTTTGATTTGCTTGAGCAGGCACCAGTAAACTCTCCAACCATTGGGAATGAGGTCCATCATTGTTGCTGTTTTTGGCATATCATATCACTGTATCACTGTCTTCCCGTTCATCATCGATTTGCTCCGAGCGAACCCCAGGAACATCTCCATATGTTCTGTCTTATGTTAGTAGAGCCCAAGGGCATCTGCTTGCTCCAGTGACACAGACACAAAGAGCCTCAATCTATTCTGGAATGACGTCTATAACTGTTACTGGTATTTGGCATATCAAATACAACACGGGTAGCTTGCCAGGCTCTGCTCTGCAGGTAGCATACTGTTGTAGTCATCTCTAAGTCCAGCAAGCGGCCGCGAGCCACACTGTGATAGGCTGGTCTGCTGGGTGGAGTTCTGACGAGAGAGAAGTCCGGATGTGGAAAATGGAGGTCCTCATGGAGTGGGGCGTCTTCTGACTTGTTACAAGGCTCTGCTGGGGTGGCGGGCCAGTGCTGGAACCCGCCATCCCTCCTGGGTGCCTCGTGAGCGGTCTGGGCACAGGGAGAGCAAGTAGCAGCTCTGCCCCATGTCTGTGAGTCAGCATATCAAATACACCTATTTAGTGTATCGAATGCACTATTTAAAAACACAGTTGAAACTGCAGTCCTAGCAGAAATATATATGTACATAAGACTGCTGCATTCAGAAATGATGGTTCCTTTGAGAGTGAATAGAGTCTCTGGAACTATATCATTTTTCACGAACGTAGTTTTGTTGAGATTCAGGTTTAGATCTATCTTTTCATATTCTCAGTCAAAGTCAGCCAGCATTTCTGCCCCTTTGTTAATGTTTGGTGTTATTAGAACGAAGTTATCAGTGAAGTGTAGGTGGTGTAGTTGCTGTCCGTCTATCTTCACTTTCATTCCTTCACATTCTAATTGTTGCAGGATGTTCTCTAGGGTGGTGCTGAAGAGTTTTGGTCAAATGGTATCACCCTAACCATATTGGGCCAATAGACGGTACAACATATGTCCCAAGCTCACAAAAAAATAAGTGAACACAAGAATCAGTACCATCATAATCTAAAATTAGCACTAAGTTCAAGACTAAGAACACATCCTCTCAATCAGTGTTAGAGATCCCACGCAAGCTACACAAAAACACCAAATAGGAAGAAAATATCCGTGAAAAGTAAAGAGGAGGCCACTATCTACGTAGCAACCCCATATTCCTACTTGCCAGTGAGAGGGAGACAGTGATCCAGAAGAATCCACCTGCAGACTACCACAGCATCATGTTGAACTACATTTCCCCACCATGAGGAGGTTGTGAAAAAGAGTCATGAAACCTCAACAAGGAATATCCACATACATAATCTCTCTGAGAAAGAATTCAGAGACGAAAAGGTGAGGATGTTTAATGAGCTCAAATAAACAGTTGAAAGGACATCATATATAGTACAGGAGGATAAGAAAGTAACAGTGAAATGAGCAGCCAATAAAATTTAGGAGGAAATGAGAGCAAAAAAATAAGAAAACTGCAAACAGAAATGTCATCAATAAAAAAACTCAGTAGAACAAATGTGATAACACTTGTCCTCTTCTGCCTCAAGAGATCTGCAACCACTCGAGAATCCAGCAGTTTCCATGGCTTTACGTAAATCACACTTGTTCTGGTGTAAAATCCAGTAACAGGAAAACCCCAGATTTTAGATTCCTAGCTAGACCCCAACCACATGTATATTTAGAATCCTAGGCCAAGATGGCTACTACCATGTTCCAAGGTCCCACTGGGAAAGGAGAGGAGAGGCAGAGGGTGAAGAGGATGAAGAAAGCAAAAGATGAAATGACATGGAAGAATACAGGCTACAGCTTTTACAACTTTTCAGCCCAGACTGGACCACTTCTACGGAAGGCTATTAGGGTCAATCCCCCTCAGGTAACTTCTCCCAGGACCTCACATAGTCCCACTGAAATGTTAATAGTGCCCCAGGCAAGATCTGCCTTGGAAGTCGGGGGAGGGCATGTATCTTTACCAATGGATATTCTACGGCCAGGTATATATTTCTCCAAGCCTTCACAAGATTCTCATCTTTATTTTATAGTTGTTTTGTATATTAGCCTTTAGAATAATTAGAAAGCCATGTATATTTACTTGGAGGCAAACAGAATTTCTCTCTGGTCTAATTACTTAGAGATCCAACACGGCTAGTTAAATATACTAGTAAGATCTTTCTGGTCCCACGATGGTTATGGTAGCATGAGAGAAAATATTTATACAAGCTAACATAGATTACATTTTAAGATATACTGGCAAATAAAGTCACAGTTTTCCGTCCCTATTCTACAAAGTGGCCTGTAGGAGGTAACTCCAAACAAGATGCAAAGGCTTTGGGCAACAGTGTACTGCATCAGACCTTGGCTTTTGTGTTTGGGTAGACTATTAATTACTGTTTCAGTTTCTTCGATGGTAGTAGGCTTGATCAGGAATTCGTTATTTTCTTGTTTCAGCCTTGGGAGGTTATAGGAATTCAGGAATTTGTCCATAATCCTCCAGATTCTCTTGTTTTGTGGCATATAGACCCTCAAAATAATTTCTAGTGATCCTTTGAATTTCTGTGGTGTAATGATGTCCAACTTTCATTTCTGATTCTTTATTGAATTCTCTCTTTCCTTTTCCTTGAGAGTCTTGCAAGTGGTTTGTTGGTCTTTATTGTTTTAAAAAAAAACAGCTCTTGGTTTCATTCATCTTTTGGGTTATTGTTTTTTTGATTCCAGATCATTGATTTTTATATGATCATATAAATGGTTGAGCTCCATTTGTGGGTTATTTTCTAAGATCTAAGGCTGTGAAATCAGATTGTTTATGTAGGCTCTTTCTTCCTTATGATGAATGCATGCAGAGCTATGAACTTTCCTCTTCACACTGCTTTTGCTGTATCCGACAAGTTCTGATAGTTTGTATCTTCATTCTCATTTGTTTCCAGGAACTTTGGATTTCCTCTTTGATTTCTTCTATGACTCACTGGTTGTTCAGTAGTGAGCTGTTCAGTTTCCAAGTGTTTCGGTTTGACTACCCATTTCTGTATGTGACTAACTTCCATTTTCAGTGCATAATGGTCTGAAGAAATAGTTGACACAATTTTAGATCTTTTGATTTAATGAGTTATTTTCTGTGATTCTGCATGTGATTTATCTTGGAGAATTCCACGTGTGCTGGAGAAAAATGTGTATTGGACTTTTTTTTGGGGATGAAAAGCCTTGTATATATCTACTAGCCCTCTTTCTTCCATTTCTTATTCAAGGGCTAGTATTTCCTTGGTGAGTTCAGTCTTGTTGGTCTATCAAGAGTAGATATAGGGGCCTCAGCTGACTATGGAACCCCGAGGAGGGCAGATGGGCTTTGGGAGTGGGCCCGTCACCTCCGGGGGGTCCCGGAAGCAGCCGGATGGGACTCGTCCATCACACTAGCCACCATTTTCATTGTCCGGACGCTGGGAAAATGCCCCACGACCAGAGGACCAGCAAAACCAGTTCGAGCCCAGGTAGGCGGCTCCAAGAGGCGGGAAGCACTGGGAAGTCGTCAGATGGAGGCGTGGTCACCCCTTCCCCCTCCATCGTGATGAGGCCGGTTTCCCCCCCCCGGAGCTGCTGACGGGCCGGCATCCAGAGTCTTGCAGACGGCTCGGGAGGCGGGAGCCTGGCTCGCGCCGGGCCTCAGCTGACTATGGAACCCCGAGGAGGGCAGATGGGCTTTGGGGGGGGGGGCCCGTCGCCTCCGGGGGTCCCGGAAGCAGCCGGATGGGACTCGTCCATCACACTAGCCACCATTTTCATTGTCCGGACACTGGGAAAATGCCCCACGACCAGAGGACCAGCAAAAACCAGTTTGAGCCCAGGTCGCGCGGCCGCTTGGCGCGCGCAGGCCACTAGGGTGGTGAAACAATGATGTTTTTTGGTACACTGCATTCCGCGAACAGCAGGAGGGTTTGCTGAGAGGGAGATATACAGAGGAAGGAGATGACATATAGAGCCCGCCCAGTGGTTGGGATTCGGGAGGGGGAGGGAGACGGGACGTTGGTGATGGGAGATGGGTTCGGGTGGAGGGTGCATGTTGGAACCCTGTGGAGCCAGGACTCTACATGAGCATCCTTCAATTAAAAAAAGGAGAAAAGGTGGAAAAAAAAATAAATAAATAAATAAATAAATAAATAAATATCTGCAGGGCTAGCCACAATGTGTAAAAGAAGACGGAGAGAGATGCAGAGATAGAGAGAAAGAGAGGAAGCAGAGCTATCGGCTATTAAGACAGCCTGGGGGTGAGTGGGAGGGGGTGGGGTACATTGGTGGTGGAAATGGGGTACTGGTGGAGGGATGGATGCTGGAATACTGTATTACCAAGAACCAATTGCACCTTTGTAATTGTATGTCTCACGGTGGTATAATAAAGAATTAAAAAAAAAAAGAGTAGATATAGCAGTGTTGAAGTCTCCAACTACAATTGTGGTACTGTCATTGTCTTCTTTGAAGTTTGTTGACAGTTGTTTTAGGTGTTTTGCTGGCCCCTCATTGGGTGTGTACATGTTTAGGAGTTTTATTGCTTTCAGCTATATATATCCCTTGATTATTTTTTTAAAGAGATTTTATTATTACACCATTTTAGACATACAATTGCAAGATCCTCATTCAGAGTTCTGGTTCCACAGCGTTCCAACACCCATCCCTCCACCCAAACCCATCTTCCATCACCAGTGTCCCAACCTTCCTCCCCCTCCCACACCTCAACTACTTGGCGGGTTCTGTATGTCTTCCCTCTCCTCTCTATCTCTCCTTCCCACCAAACCTTCCTGCACATTGTGTAATGCAGTGCATTAAAGGACATTACTGTTTCCACTATTTTGATTGACCACGTGGCTGCAAGCGGCCACACGACCTGGGCTCGAACTGGTTTTGTTCTGTTAATCTGGTCGTGAGGTAGGATCCTAGCGTCCGGACAGCAAAGGTGGTGGCTAGTGTGGTGAGCGAGTCTCATCCAGCTGCTTCCAGGACCCCCTGGAGGTGATGGGCCCACTCCCAAAACCCATCTGTCCTCCCTGGATCCCCATGGCCAGCTTAGCCTGGAGAAAGCGGAGTTCCAGCTTCCACAGGCGCCGTCCGAGGCCAGCATGCTATGGCTGGTCACCCCAGGGCAGCACTGGGGCGGGGCAACCAGGTTCGACAAAATGGAGGGAAGGAATGGCCGACCCCCACGCCATCTGACGAATTCCCAGCAAGTCCCGCTTCTCATATTCTTTGATTATTAAGAAGTAACTTTCACTGTCCCTTCTGACCATTTCAGCCTGAAGTCTATGTTAGCAGATGCTATTATGGCCACCCTGGCCTTTTTGGAGGAGTAGTTCTCATGGATTGTTTTTCAGCCTTTGACTTTGAGCATGTGTTTTCTCTGATTGATCACATGCATTTCTTGAAGGCAGTAGAATGATGGGTTCAATTTTTTTGTCCCATTTTGACACTCTGTGTCTCTTAACTGGTGCATTTAACTAACGTTGTCATTGAGAGAGATTATTGTTATGGGATTTTGTGCCATCTTTCTGTATAAGCTTGTTGTGCTTTTTGAGTTTGGTCTGGTCTTAGATAGCTCTTTCAGTCCTTCTTTTAAAGTTGATTTTGAGTCTGTGAAGTTCCTGGGCTTTCGTTTATCCATGAAGGTGTGTATCAATCAGTCCTTCAAATCTTAATGGGAGTCTAGCTGGGTAAAGAATTCTTAGTGTGAAGAAAACATAGGCAAGACCTATGACATTGAAGCTAAAGGTATCTTCAAAGATGAAACACCACTGACAAAGCAAATGGAAGAAAAGTAAACATATGTGATTTTAGGAAACTGAAAAGCTTCTGCATCTCAAAATAAATGGTGACCTAGATCAAAATACAGCCCACAGAATGTGAAAGAATATTTATCAATACCCATCTGATAAGGGGTTAGTACAAAGATATACTAAGATAAATAGACTTGTAAATATATACCAAGACACTGGTATATATTTACAAGTAAAAACATCCAACTGCTTTAAAAATTGGAGAGAAGAAATCATCAGATACATCCTCAAAGAAGAAATTCAAATGAACAAAAGGTATATGAGAAAGTGATGTTAATCTTTAATATTCAAGGAGATGCAAATCAAACAAAAAAATAAGGTAATCATCTCACACCACAGAGATTGGCACACATCCAAAAGAGCATGAACAACAAGTGCTGAGATGAATGTGGGGTGAAAGGGACCCTTATTCAGTGTTGGTGGGAATGTCAACTGGTCCAGCCCTTTTGGAAAAAAGAATATGGGCATTCCTTCAGTAACTAGACATTGAGCTTTCATTTGATCCAGCTGTACCACTCCTGGGAATATACCCTGGATAACAGAGAAAACACAACCGAAACAACGCCTGTCCTAGGTTCATCATAGCACTATTTACAATAGCCAGAATCAGCAAACAACCTAAGTGCCCGAGAACAGTAGACTGGGTAAAGAAACTACGGTACAGATACACAATGGATTACTATGCAGCTGTCAGGAAAAGCAAAGTTATGAAGTGGAGATTAGCATGCTGAGTGAAATTAGTCAGAAGAAAAGGACAGATATAGAATGACTGTGTTCATTTATGGGATATATAAATATCAGTATTCCACTAATTGTTGGGAATGGTAACACCAGACTAGAAGTGAGCATTGAATGTAGGCAAAGGGATATACCTAATAAACCCTAAATGTATGTGCAAGAGAAGGGAGAAAGACAGAGAGACAGAGTCAGAGAGAGAGGCACAGAGAGAGAGAAAAGTTGGAGGTGAAGAAAGAGGAAGAAGAAGAGTCCTGCTATAGAGACCAGAGAGTGAGGATATCTGGGGATATTGGCGTTGAAAAATGTGCACTAGTTGGGGCTGGTGCTGGAACACCCAATTATGTACATCTTTGTGATGTGGTATAGTAAAATTAGTAAAACAAACTTACTAAAATTATAAAATTAAATAAAAGAAGAATGCATGCATCCAGATCCAAGAAGCCCGAGGCTACCAGTTAAAAGACTCCAAAACATATCCTAATCGAATGTCTAATCCGAATGCCAAAGATAGATGCAATATAGAAGTGGCATGATTAAAGAATGAAAAATCATACAAAGGAGCATACCTTTGATTTACAGCAGACCTATCAAATGTAACCCTCCAAGCCCAAAAGACGCTGGTGAGATACAGAGAATAAAACTCCATGAAATGAAGGCCTCACCAAGGATTCTTTTTCTGACTAGACTCTCCTTCAGATTTATAGGTCTGATTTACAACTTTATGGATAAACAGCAATTCAGGAAATTTATAGTCTTAAAACCAACATTAAAAGAAGCTCTAAGGGGGCTACTGTTAGAGAACCAACGCCATAAGCACAACAAACCACAGAGAAAGATGGAACAAATTCCCGTGGCAATAATCTCTCTCAATGCCAAAGGTCTTAATGCACCAGTAAAGGCAAAGGTTGGCAAAATATATCCAAAAGATCAGTGAAACCAAGAGGTGGTTCTTCGAAAAAAATAAGCAATATCTACTAGGCACGTGTAAGACTTGCACAGAAATGGAGAGAGAGACCCCTAAAATAGAACCAGAAATCAAAAGGGATGTCATCACAACAGAAATCAAAGAAATTCCAAAGATCATCAGAAATTACTTTTGAGATTCTGTATGCCACAGAGAATAAGAGAACCTAGAGGAAATGGACAAATTCCTGAATTCCTGTAGCCTTCTGAGTTTGAACAATAAAGATTTGGAATATCTGAACAAGCCTATTACTATCGAGGAACTTGAAGTGGTAATCAAAAGTCTTCTAAAACACAAAAGCCTCGGTCTAGATGTATTCATTAATGAATTCATCCAAACCTTCTTAGAGGACCTACTGCCAGTTCTGTTCAAACTTAGAGAAACAGAAACACTCCCAGTTTCTACGAGGCATGTAGATACCCTGGTACCCAAAGCAGACAGTGACTTCACCAAAAAAAAAAAAAAAGGAAATCATAGATCAATATTCCTAATCAACTCTAATGCAAATACTTTCAACAAAATACTAGCAAACAGAATCCTACTACTCATCAAAAGATCATGTGCCATGACCAAGTAGGTTGTTCAACATTTACTTGTCCACATAATACATATCAATAAAAGAGAAACAAAAATCATATGATCATATCAGTAGATTCAGAGAAAGTATTTGATATGATCCAACACCCACCCATTCTGGATTAAGAAAAACACTCCATAAAATGGGAATTGAAGAAACTTTCCTCAATATAGTCAAAGCCATCTACCATAAGCCCACAGTAAACATTATTACGAATGGGGAAAAACTAGATGCCTTCCCCTAAGACCAAGGACAAGACAAGGTTGTCCACTTTCACCGTTTATATTCAAAACAGTTCTGGAAGTACTTGCCATAAGTCAGTAAATAAAAAAAAAACATTAAGGACATCCAGATAGGAAATGGAGTCAAGCTAGCTATCACTATTTGCAAATGAGATATTATGTCTAGAAAACCCTAAACTTTCTAGCAAAAAGCTTTTAGAAACAATAGATCTATATAGTAGACTGTCAGGGTATAAAATCAATAACCAAAAGCCCTTGGCGTTTTATATGCAAAGTATGAAAGAGAACAAAGTGATATTAAAGAAAAATATGATATTATTTTTCTTAAAAATATGATATTATTTTTATTAAAGAAAAATAAGTACCTAGGAATCAGCTTAACTAAGATTATAAAGGACCTGTACAAAGAAAACTGCAAAACGCTGCTTCAAAAAATAAAAGAGGACATAGGAAATGGATCCACATCCCCTGCTCATGGATTGGGAGAATTAATGTTGTCAAAATGTTAATACTCTCTAAAGCATTATACAAATTTAGTGAGTTCCCTATAAGAATACCCATGACAGTTTTCAAAGAAACTGATCAAACACTCCTGAAATGTTTATGAAACAATAATTCCCATGAATAACTTAAACAATCCTTGGGGCAAAGAAGAGGGGGAGGCATCGCTTTCCCCAATTTCTAACTGTACTACAGAGCAGTAGTAATTAAAACATCATGGTATTGGAATAAAGACAGATCTGTAGACCTGTGGAGTATTGTTGAATATTCTGACACTCACTCTCAAATATATAGATCATTTAGTCTTTGATAAAGAAGGAAAAATATGAAGTGGAGCAAGGAAAGTCTCTTCAAAGACTGTTTGTGGGAAAACTAACTATATGTAAAATATAAATGAACTTAGACTTCTTTCTTAACACCATGCACAAAATTCAGACCAAAAGGATTAAATATCTCAGTATCATATCTGAATCTATAAAGTTCATTGAAGAGCACATAGGCAACATGATATTGAAGCTAAAGACATCTTCAAAGATGAACCACCACTGACAAAGCAAGTGGAAACAAAGATTAAACATATGGGATGATATAAAACTAAAATGCTTCTGCACCTCAAAACGGTGACCAAGACACAAAGACAGCTTACTGTTTGGGAAAGAAAATTTACTCAATATCATCTGATAAGTGGTTAATATATAAGATATACAAGCCACTGGTAGAACTTTCTTGGTCACTTGATCACTTGACATCCCATTATTCTTCAATTTGCTTGAGCGGGTGCCAGTAATATTTACAAGAAGAAAACAACCAACAACATAAAACTTTACAAGAAGAACTTTACAAAAAGAAAACAACCAACCCCATAAAAATGGAGAGAAGAAATGAACAGAAACTTCCAGAAAGAAAAAAGTTCATATGGCCAAAAGGCATATGAAAAAATGCTCTCCGTCTCTAATCATCACGGAGATGCAAATAAAAATAACAATAAGATATCATCTTACACCACAGAGACTGGCAAACATCCATAAGAGCAAGAACTCTCAGTGTTGGAGTGGATGCTGGAAGAAAGATACTCTCATCCACTGTTGGTGGGAGTGCCGACTGGTTCAGCCTATTTAGAAACAATATGGACATTACTCCAAAAACTAGAAATGGAGCTCCCATTTGACCCAGAAATACCATTCCTGAGAATATACCCTGGGGACCCAAAAACACACAGCAGAAAACACATGTATTACAGCACAAGTCACTATAGCCAGAATTTGGGAACAACCTGAGCATCTGAGAACAGAAGACTGGATAAAGAAGCGATGGTACATCCTCATAATGGTATACTGTGCAGTTATTAGGAATAATGAAATCATGAAATTTGCCTACAAATGGATGTAACACGGAGATTATCATGATGAATGAAATTAGAAAGAAAAGGACAGGTATAGAATGATTGCATTCATTCATGGGATATGAAAAATTTTATGAGTCTAATATCGAATGCCAGGCAAAGCAGGGTCCAGGGGGGACCTGTCAAGGGTTGGAATCTACACCAAGTATGCAGGGGGCAGAAGTTGAATAAAAGAATGTTAGTGCTAAACTAGAACTGAGTATTGAAAGTAAATAAAGGGATATGCATGGTAACCCCTCAGTGTATGTATTACAAACCACCACTTGCAAAATAAGGGAGAAAAATAGAATATAAGTGCCTGCCATAGAGGCAAGCAGGGGATGGGGTTGGGGGAAAGTGGGATCAGTGGCGATGGGAAATGTGCATTGGTGGAGTGCTGGGTGTTGCAACATTGCATAACTGAAATCCAGTTATGGAAAGTTTTGTAATTGTCTATCATGGTCATATGATAATATTAGAAAGCAATTCTAGTAAATGTAGTAGCACAGTTTCCCACATAACAGGTGTTTAAGAAATACAGATACTTTGAAAAAAGATCTAAAATTTGCTCATACAAATTGTTGGTGTCTTTGTTTATTGGTGTCCCATAACAAAGTATTGTAGATTGGGTGGCATGCACAATAAAAACATATTTCTAATGGTCTTGAAGGCTGGAATAATTGTCCTGATATTGCAAGATAGTGTCTTCTAAGACTTCAGTTGTCAGCTTTCAGACAGCTGCCTTCTCCCTGTCTTCTCACATGGTCTTTTTCTCTGCTAATGCTCATTGGAGGTCTCCTTTACTCTTTTCGAAGGGCACCAACCAGTTGTACTGGAATAGAACTCCACTTTTGTATTTTCATGTAACCTTATTAGACACTGTTTTCAAATGCAGTCAGATTATGGGGTAGACTTTCAACTTGCTAACTTTGGGCAGATAGAATTTACTCTCTATCAGTGCTGGAAGGGTTACAGCTAATAAATTAATATAAAATATTGATAAAAGTAATTTGACATCAGAGAGATAGTTATAACACCAGATGGGTACTTCTTAAAACTTGTGTTAGTTGTTAACTTACAGGTGTTTTTAATAAGGATGGTGGGTGTATGTTCAAGTGAGTTTTCTTTTTTTTTTTTTTTTATTATACCACAGTGAAACATACAATTACAAAGGTGATCATAATTGGTTCTTGGCAATACAGTATACCAGCACCCATCCCTCCACCAGCGCCCCACTTCCACCACCAATGTACCCCACCCCCTCCTGCCCACCCCCATGCTGCCTTAATAGCAGGTACCCCAGTTTCCTCTCTTTCTCTCTCTGTCTCTCTCTCTGTCTCTGCATCTCTCTGCCTCTTATTTTACACATTGTGGCTAGCCCTGCAGGTATTTAGAGTTTATCACTTAAGTCTCTTTGTGTATATTCAATGGTGAGTCTTAATCTGCCATTACCATTTCCCACATTTAGTAAAACTATCATGCTGAGTGAAATTAGTCAGAAGGAAAAGGACAGATATAGAATGACTGCATTCAAGTGTGTTTTCATGTGTCCATGAGTCTCTCCAAAATTACTGTGAACTAGTATAAGGAAGGCAATCTGAAATCTGATGGAGAATTGTAACATCAGGTTGGGGTATCTTAAATTTCCAACACTGATGTACTTCAGATACTTTGTATGAGTGTGTGTTTGTGTGTGTGAGATAGAGAGACAGAGGGTCAGAGAGAGAGAGAGTGAGACAGAAAGAGAGAGAGAGAGAAAGAGCGAGAAACCTCTCCTGTTTTCTATACTTCCTTTCTGGCAGTTTTTGACAGATGAAATCATGCAAAATGTATTTGTGATTTTTTAACTTTGGAAGACACTCAGTTTTATAGGTACCAGTCTGTGGGTGTAGGTGGGTTCCGGCCAGACAGTCTAAGTTTCTGTTGGAGAGCTTCCTGGCCACTCTGAAACATCAACTTCTTAAATTTTAAAAATGGACGAATTGTGGGGCTGGAGTGAAACTACAGCAGGATGGGCATTTACCTTGTTTGTGGTTGACCTAAGTTCCATCCCTGGCATCCTATATGGTCCCCTGACCACTGCTAGGACTAATTCCTGAGTGCAGAACCAGGAGTAACTGCTGAGCATCATCGGGTGGTGACCCAAAAGCCAAAAAAAAAAGGCATTTTTTGTGAATGTCTTCTTTATAGTTTCTCATTATAGAAACTAAATGAGTTGCTATCTAGTGATTAGAATGTCTTAAGCACAGTAAGGAAGGTAGTGAAAGTTCAGATTCATTATATTCAGATTCACTATATTCTCATAATATATGTTATATTCTCATATTCTCATGATATTCATTATATTCAGATTCATTATATTCTCATTAACTTAACAAGGTAGCATGATCTGCAGCCAATAGCTGGTCATCTTTCTGTGGTGCAATACCATGTGCACATCAGCACACATATTTTCCCAGCCCTAAGTTCTTGACATACAGTCCTATAAAGGTGACTCTTGTATTTGTTATTTTGGAGGGGTTGGAGGAAGAAAAAAGTGGATTCTCACTTAAAATGAGGCACTATTCTGTAGAATCTCACAGAATTTCCTCAAGGAAGCAGAATCCTGTGGATTCCTAGGACTATCTGCTTGGGCTGTACTTAATTGTAAGGAAAAATACAAAATTAATGGGAGTTCAGAACTGCAGTCTTTGACTTGCTGCTGTGTAGCAGTGTAACAGAAGTGGATGAGAGAACTGTTCGGTTTCAACAGGGAACCATACTTGATGTTCCTGTAGGAGCCAAGACCTTTGAAGCACCACATGAGTAACATCAGACACACAGTGAATATCTTTGAACCACAGAACTTTATATTTACCTCAGTGGTTCTGAAAGGGACACAGCTGTGTCCACCAGGAGGGAGAGAGGAACAAAGCTGACTGAGCTATAATCTGACAGTGTATGCACCATAGGGGATTAGCCTGGCTTACTCTAAAACTTGATATATTTATTGGTTACTACCTGTATGCAAACAAAATGGGCTACAGAAGCAATCTTGATCAACTATGAGGACACGAATAAAATGTAGCTGGTTCATGTCTTGATTGACCTATTTATATTTAGCAAATAATTTTATCCTTGCTAGCTCTCAAATGCTCATATAATGTTGGTGGTGGGGATCCTATTTATAGCCTTATTCTAGGATCAGTCATAGCTCAGTGATATGCATTTGTATTGTGTGAGTGTTTGATTTCAACCCCTGTTACCACGAATACAGCAAAAATATAGATGTTCATTCTGTGGATTAAATGAGAGGATGTACATATATATTGTGCAACCCTTAATGCTGGGTTCTCTTTTGGCAATTTTAGCCATTGTAGAACTCATAGGGGCAATGATTTTGTTTATTAGCAAAGTTTTTCAATACCTTAGTTAGGAGCCGTAACTTACAACACTTATATCATGAAGTTTCTGTTAGAATATTTGTCTTTGTACCTGTCTGGGAATTTCAGAAACTGAGCAAGTAAACAACAATGAGAGAGTTAAGTATTGAAAAATTAGTAATTTATTACTAAATTGTATATCCCTGTATAAAGGGAGAAACACAATAAAACATAGTAACTTAGCCACATGGATTTAAATGTTCATGAATTTTTTAATTTTATTTATTTTATATTATTATATTTATTTTTATTACACCACTGTGAGATACATTAGAAAGATGTTCATGTTTGGGTTTTAGTCATACAGTGCTCCAGCACCCATCCCTCCACCATTGCCCATTTACCACCACCAGTGTTCCCTGATTCCGTCTTATCCAGCCTGCCTCTATGGCAGGCATTTTGCTCTCTTCTCTCTCTCTTTCTCTCTCTGTCTCTATGTCTCTCTCTCTCTCTCTCTGTCTCTCTTCTGTCTCTCACATTGTGGCTTGCAATACATACATTTAGAGGTTATCATGTATATCCCTTTGTCTACCTTCAATGCTCAGTCTAGGCTGGTATTTTAATTTCCAACAGTTATTAATACACTGTTCCTTTCTCTGTTTTACCTAACCTCTGACATCCACACATTTGTGGTAGATTCCAACCATTGATAAGACCTCCTGATCCATTTTTTGCCTGGCTTTGGATATTGGTATCATGCTAATTTTTTTTATAACCTGCAAATAAATGCAGTCATTCTATATCTGTCCTTTTCCCCCTGGCTAATTTCACTCATCATGATACTCTTCATCTCTCCATGTCCATCCATGTATAGACTAATTTCATATCTTCATTTTTCCTGACTGCTGCTGAGTATTCCATTGTGAAGATGTACCACAGTTTATTTATCAAGTTATTTATTCTTGGTCACTCCGGTTGTTTCCAGATTCTGGCTATTGTGAATAGTGATGCTATGAAAAAAGAAGTGTAGATGATGTTTTGCTGAGTATTTTGGCTTCCCAGGACTGGTATGGCTGAGTCAAATGGGAGTTCAATTTCTGATTTTTGTAGGAATGTCCATATTGTTTTCCAAAAAGACTGTACCAGTTAACATTCCCACCATCAATGGATTAGAGTCCCTTTCTCCCCCATCCATGCCAGCACTGGTTGTTATTGCGCTTTTGAATGTGTGCCAGTCTGTTTGATATGAGATGATATCTCACTGTTTTGCATCTCCCTGATGATTAGTCATGATGAGCATTTTTCCATATACCTTTTGGCCACTTCAATTTCTTCTCCCGATTTTTTCATGGCGTTGGCAGTTTTCTTTTTGTAAAGCTCTACCAGTGCCTGATATATCATAAATATTAACCCCTTATCAGATGAGTATTGGGTGAATATTCTTTACCACTCTGGATGATTTTTTGTATGATGGTCACTGTTTCTTTAGAGGTGAAGAACCTTTTTAGTCCCATATAGAACCATATGTTTATCTCTGTTTCTAATTTCTTTGTTAGTGGTGTTGCATTTTTGAAGATGCCTTTAGTTTCAATGTCGTGGAGGGTTTCTCTTATATTTTCTTTAACGTGCTTTATAGATTTGGGTCTGATATTGTGATTTTTAATCCATTTGATCTGACTTTTGTGCATGGTATTAGACAGAGGTGCAAATTCATTTTTTTAAACTAGTTGCCCTTTTTCCAGCACCACTTGTTGAAGAGGCTTTCCTTGTTCTGTTTCGTACTTTTTTGCTTCTTTATCAAAGATTAAGTGATCATATGTTTGAGGATATATATCAGGATACTCAACTCTATTCCATAGGTCCACAGATCTGTTTTTACTCCAATATCACACTGTTTTAATTACTTGCGCTTTGTCATAGAGTTTGAAGTTGGGAAAGGTGATGCCACCCATAATTTTTCCAAGGATTGCTTTAGCTATTCATGGGACTTTATTATTTCATACAAATTTCAGAATTGTTTGGTCAATTTATTTGAAGAATGTCATGGGTATCTTATAAGGTCGTCATTGACTCTGTATAAAGCTCTAGGGAATATTACCATTTTGACAATGCTAATTCTCCCAATCCATGTTTCCATTTCCTCATGTCCTCTTTGATTTCCTGAAGTAGCCTTTTGTAGTTGTCTTTGTACAGGTCATTTACGTTATTAGTTAAGCTGATTACTAGGTGTTTGATTTTCTGTGGCACAATTTTGAAAGGGATAATTTTCTTAATATCCCTTCCTTCTCTTTCAATATGTGTATATAGGAAAGCCATTGACTTTTTGGGTATTGATTTTGTACCCTGTCACTGTATTATAGGTATCTATTGTTCCACAAGCTTTTTGTACATTAAGGTTTAATATCATGTCATATGCAAATAGCGATAATTTGACTTCTTTCTTGTCTATCTGATGCTATTAATGTTCTTTTCTTCTATTGCTATAACAAGTACTTACAGTGCTATATTGAATAGAGGTTGTGAGAGTGGGCAAACTTTCTTGTCCCGGGTATTAGTGGGAAGGCTTTCAGTTTATCCCCCATTGAGAATGATACTTGCTGTGGGCTTTTGGTAGATGGCTATGTCTAAATTGAGGAAGGTTCTTTCAATTCTCATTTTATGGAAGGCTTTTATTATGAATGGGTGTTGGATCTTGCCAAATGCATGTTCTATGTCTATTATATGATCCAATGGTTTTTGTTTTTTCTCTTATTGTTGTCCTGTACTATCAACATAATACATTGACTTGCGAATGTGCATTCCAGGGATGGAGCCTACTTGGTCATTATATGTAATCTTTTTGATGACTCTTTGGATTCTTTTTGCTAGTATTTTGTTTAAGATCTTAGCATCTGTGTTCATCAGGGAGATTGGTCTGTAGTTTTCTTTTTGTCATGTCTCTATCTGATTTGGGTATCTGGATAATATATGCCTCATCGAAGCTATTTGGAAGTGTTTCTGTTTCTTCTGTTTGCTGGAAGAGCTTGAGAAGAATGGCAGTAGGTCCTCCTCAAAGGTTTGGAAGAATTCACTAGTGAATCCATCTGAACTTGGGCTTTTGTATTTGGGTGCACTTTCAATTACTGTTTCAATCTCTTCAATGGTGATAGGCTTATTCAGGTTGTGCAGGTCTTATTACAGCTGTGGGAGGCTACAGGACTTCATGAATTTGTCCATTTCTTCCAGTTTCTCTTGTTTCGTGACATACAGACTTTCAAAGTAATCTCTGATGATCTTTTGGATTTTTTTTTGGTTTCTATTGTGATACCTCATTTTATTTTCTGTTTCTGTTTATTTGGGTTCTTTCTTCCCATTTCCTTATGAGTCCTGCAAGTGGTTTGTCTATCTTTTTTATTTTTTCAAAAGGACCAGTTCTTAGTTTAATTAATCTTTTTGGATTTTTTTTTTTGTCTGTGAGAGACTCACATACATGGGGCAGAGCTGCTACTGGCTCTCCCTGTGCCCAGCGGCTAACGAAGCACCCGGGAGGGATGGCGGGTTCTAGCCCTGGCCCGCCGCCCCAGTAAAGCCTCACAGCAAGCCAGATGACCCGCACTCAATGAGGGCCTCCATTTTCCATATCCAGACTTCCCTCTCGTCAGAACTCCACCCAGAAGACCAGCCTATCACAGCCCGGTTCACATGGCCGCAACATGGTTCATCAATAAATGCTGGATTTAGAGGTGACTAAAAAGAGTATTCCACCCACACGGCAGAGCCTGGCAAGCTACCTGTATCGTATTTGATATGACCAAATACCAGTAATAATTATAGACCTCATTCCCATGACCTGATGAAATGGTTTGAGGCTCTTTATGTTCCTGGAGCAAGCAGATGCCCTTGGGCTCTACTAGCATGAGACAGAACATATGGAGATGTTACTGGTGCCCGCCGAGCAAATTGATGATGAACAGGAAGACAGTGATACAGTGGTACAGTGATTCTTTTTGGTTTACATCTAATTGATTTATGCTCTAAGTTTTATTATTTCCTTCTTTCTGCCTCTTTTGGGCTCCTTTGGTGATCTTTGTCTAAGAATTTTAGCTGTGATGTCAGATCATATGGGCCCTTTCTTCTTTACTGATGAATGCTTGCAGAGCTATGAACTTTCCTCTTAACACTGCATTGGCAGTATACTACAAGTTATAATCATTCATGTATTCATTTCCTTTGTTTCCAGTAATCTTTGGAATTCCTGCTTGATTTTTTTTCTATGACCCACTAGTTGTTCAGCAGTGACCTGTTCAGTTTCCAGTTGTTTTATTTGACTTCTTGTTTCTGAGTGAAAAAACTTCCATTTTCAGTGCATCATGGTCTGAAAAGATTGTTGACACAATTTCTATCTTTTTATTTTATTGAGGTATGCTTTGTGGCTGAGGATGCTGATCTATCATGGAGAAAATTCCATGTGCACTGGAGAAAAATTCTTGAGGGTGAATTTGGCTTTTTGGAATGTAAACCTCTGCATATATCTACCAACCTTCTTTCTTCTAGTTCTTAGTGTGAATAATTCCTTGGTGAGTTTTAGTCTTGTACATCTGTAAATAGTTGATGTAGAGCAATGTTGAAGTCTCCAACTACTATTGTGTTACTGTCAATGTCTTCTTTTAGTCTATTAGCAGTTTTTTTTAAAGTATTTCACTGGCTCCTATTTTGTGCAGATATGTTTAGGAGTGCAATTTCTTTGTGATATACAAATGCCTTAATTAAGAAATGGTCTTCACTATCCCTTCTAATATTTTTCAGCCTGAACTCTATGTTGTCAGATAATAGCGTGGCCACAGCTGTCTTTTTGGAGGAGTTATTTGCATGGAGAATTGTCTTCCAGCCTTTGACTTTGAGTCTCTCTTTGCTCTGATTATTCAGATGTGTATCTTGTAGGCAGAAAAATGTTGGATTAAGTTTTTTTAATCTGCTTCACCACTGTGTGTCTCTTAATTGATGCATTTAGGCCATTGTTATTGAGAGAGATTATTGTCATGAGATTTTGTGCTATCATTCTGAATGGCTTGTTGCACTTTTTGGGTTTGTCCTATCTCACAGTAACTCCTTTCATCCTATCTCTAAGGTTGGTTTTGAGTCACTAAAGGCCTTAGCTGTTGCTTATCGATGTTGTTTATCTTTCCTTCAAATCTGAATGTTAGTCTAGCCAGGAAAGGTGAGGCTTTCATTTCATGAGTCTTTTCATGATATCCTACCATTTT
>JAJIBD010008975.1:0-55410 GCA_021461705.1 Cryptotis parvus
GCATGTGTGGACTTAATTACATGTGATAGGGCTCTGAGGAAGGACTTTTGTGTCCTCAGAATCCAGCAACTGGGGTCTGTACCAGTGACCGAAAGCATATAAAAAAGTCTCCACTCACAGGCTTTGGCCAGATCTAAGCAAAATGAATCAACTCTTTTGTTCCAAACAGTCAGACTTCCCGATTTCACTATTTCCTAAGGGACACTCTCCCAACAAAGCAGCTGGGTCATGGAGAAGGTCCCTGTCACTCCCTATAACTTGTTCACCATTTTTTTTTTTTTCACTTTTTATAGTCTACACTTGGGAGTGCTTCCTCTCCTGGTCCAAAGTGAGGGCTTCACTTGAAAGAGAAATTCACTATGATCCTGGACATGAGGCTGTGGGACTGGGGTGGGGTTAAATCCTGGGATGAAAGTCATAATCCAAGCTAGAGAAGGATGAAAGGAATTTCAAGGTGAATTTAGGGACTTTGGAAATCTAATACTGTGATTTGGTATCAGATTGCCCAAATTCTTTTCCAAGGTCACTGGTGGGGGCGGGGGGACTCTCAGAAAGGTCAAACGTGATTAAAACTACGTATAGTAAAAGTATTGACTTTTCCCTTTTCCCCCATCCAGCACAACTTAAAAACAAAGAAAAAATCTCAGTTGCTTTGATGCATTTTATTGAGCTATGAGTTCGACACCACTCAAGCTCAAGGCACAAGGCAGAGAAAATTGGGTCAAACAGGATCAGCAGATTACAACGCTGTAGGTCAGGACTGCTCAGAGTAAAGGAGTGAGATATTCAAGCCACTGTCCAGCCCAGCAGAGGGAAGGGACCATGGCAGGACACCCCACCGCCAGAATAAGTCCGTGCTGTAGCGAATTTGCAGGCATCCTTCCTGCTCTCTGCGTGGTGTGAGCCATAAAATCTGCCTTGTTCCATCACTCCAGCGGCAAAGCTCAGCTCAACGATCTTCTAACTTCCTGCCCAAGCAAAAGCAATAAAGCCCAAATCTGATCCTCCCCCACCATAGAGAGTTGATTTGGCTTGAAGCTGGCACCAGCAGTGGATTTCAGCGAGTGGACCCTGATTGGTCCCTGGGCTCCCCCCTGGGAACCTGGGGTCCGTTGCCCTGGGGTGTCACCCCTCAGCCGCTTGATGGACAGCCAGCGGTGTGTGCTGGGAAACCACCGAGTTCAGTCAAAGTGAACTTGAACCTTGATTTGAACTGTGTGCTCTCATTTCATGACTTTTTCTTAAAATAGAGATTTTAAGACAAATATGACAGAAAGATTCATGTTTGACATGAAGCATGGAACGACCTCCTTAGAGCAGAGCAGTCCAGAACTCAGGAGGGAAAAGAGCTAGGGACAGGAGTTAAGGTGGGCTTGACTGTAGCTAACTCCAGGTTTGATCCCTGACACCAAGTAGTGTCTCTGTGATCTCTGAGCAGAGCTGGGTGTGGCTCAGAAATAATAATAGCAAATTCTCGGGAGTTAGAGTCTCATCTCCACAGCTCCTGGAGTACAGTTAACTGTAGGTGCCCAGCTGACCCCGGAATGGTGGATAAGAAAGTAAAAATAAAATAAACAAGTTGGAAAGGAGGCAGGAAAGATTTGCTTAATTACTGAGTCTTGTTTTTTCTGAAGCTTTTGATTGACATTTGCATTGATTCTTTTATGTAAAGATTGATTTTTTGGAGACTCTCATACTTGTTATATTTGTTCAAATGCTTTAGTAATTCTCGCCTGTTTGGGATTCATTTAATGGGATATTGACGATCTTAAAGCGTCACCTTTTCCAGCATAAGAACAGAGGCTAGCACTGATACTTTTCACTGAAGCAATATTAAAATTGGTACTTTTGTCAGATTTTTACCAAGAAATTCACTCTGTTCTGTCCCTTTTCACCGAAAAGAAGCTTCACTGCTGGCGAGATCTTGGTCTGCACCATGTCCACATCATCCGCTTCCTCCTCTGCGAACGCCGGAGTCAGTGGTGGGCTCTAGCCGGACGGGCTTCTCCTCCCCTTCCCTATGTTCTTTTCAAGCACCCTCCAACCTGGCTTCCTGGGGGATTCCCACTCACCTTTCCTAAAGACTCTTTCTAGCCCCTACTCTGCCCCGCAAGACAGACATGGGGCAGAGCTGCTACTGAGCCTCACTGTGCCCAGCCACTCATGAGGTGCCCGGGAGGGATGGCAGGTTCTAGCCCTGGCCCGCCACCCCAGCAGAGCCCTCACAACAAGCCAGACGACCCCACTCCATGAGGGCCTCCATTTTCCACATCCTGACTTCCCTCGCCAGAACTCCACCCAGCAGACCAGCCTATCACAGCCGTTCGCCACCACAGCGGCACGGGTTCATCAATAAATGCCGGATTTTGAGATGGCTACAAGAGTATGCTACCCGTACGGCAGAGCCTGACAAGCTACCCGTGTGCGCATTTTGATATGCCAGATACCAGTAACAATTATAGACCTCATTCCCGACCTGATGGAATGGTTTGAGGCTCTTTTATGTTCCTGGAGCAAGCAGGTGCCCTTGGGCTCTACTTGCATGAGACAGGTCATATGGAGATGTTACTGGTGCCCGCTCGAGCAAATCGAGATGAACGGGAAGACAGTGATACAGTGTACTCTGCCCGCTTACTATGTGGCTTGCTACAGACCCCCAGACTTCTGGACTGAACGAAATCTAGATAGCAACAGAACACAGCTTCCAAAGTATTTTCTGTTAAAAGATAAATCTAGGCAAGAAAAAAAACAAATTTCCTATTGCCAAGACCTAGCCTAAGTTTAGAATAAACAGACACTTTTCATTTCATCTTTGATATCATAAAAGCTGGAAATGCCCCAGTCTGGCCACGTGTGTGCTGGCCTGAAGTCACCATTAGTGAGGGCGGGACAGACACTGCCTTCACCCTGCAAACCCAACCAAAGCGCTGCCACTTTCCACGGTGGCATCAAACCATCACACAACAAACTATTCCCCATGCACCGAGGTGATTTTTCAGGAAGTTTGTTCTTTAGGGATGGTTGACTAGAATCCAGCTCTGAGTCGAACTCTCATCAAGCTGATTTCCTCAGCATGGGCAATGATGGTGCTCCCCGGTTGTGTTCCTGATGGGTGCCGGGCAACTTCCATGCAGGGGGTCCCACACCACAGCCCAGTCCCCACCAGACCCAGCGGCCTTCAGGATCCTTCGGTTTGGAACTGGCTCTCTTGTCTGAAGGGCACGCCTGCAACTCTGTGACATTGTCCCTCACTGAGCCCCCTACAAGACACTGTCCCTAACACAGGTCATGGTCCCTCAGGCTCACCGACACACTCTGCCTCTCACAGCTCAGATTCCGCTGTCAGTCACAGCAGAGCATAACAGCCCCCCTGGTCCCATAGCTCCTTCTGTGCACCACGGAACACCTTCCCCAGACACCCAGATTCAAACCATCCAGGCCCTCTCGCCGACACTCCACCAACCCCTCTCCTACCTGAGTCTACCTCTCTCTGCTCTTCCTTCCTGGGAACCCGGGTCCCCCCGGCTCAGCCCTTGGCCTTTCCTTCCCTCTCCCATAGAACCCCTGTCCCAATCTCCCTGGAAATGAAATCCAAAGTGCTTGCCTTTGACCACAGCTGGTGGCCCTTCCCTCCCCCCAACCTCTTGCCAGACTTTTGGGTCCCCCACCCCCGCACTTTCCCCAAGCAGAGAAACCCTGTGTTGGGGCAGGAGCTGTGGGCTGCTTCCCTTTCCTCTGCCGGGGGGCTTTCCCCAAAAAGGGAAGCTCGGGCCACTCCCCTTTTTTGCCCCCCTGCCTCCCCACACAGGGCACCCCTTCATTCCGCCAAGCATCTATGCACAGCCTCGCTTACCATGTGCGCATGGTGGCTGACCCCGCCAACCGTCCACCACCGACAGTGTGCCGGGGGCCCGCCTTCTCCTTGCCGGCACAGGTTTCCTCTCCACTGGAGCCTAGCACCCCCTATGGGAGTCTGGCAC
This sequence comes from Cryptotis parvus, assembly GCA_021461705.1. Classification (NCBI taxonomy): domain Eukaryota; kingdom Metazoa; phylum Chordata; class Mammalia; order Eulipotyphla; family Soricidae; genus Cryptotis; species Cryptotis parvus. The sequence continues at coordinate 3,981 of JAJIBD010008975.1, forward strand.
CCAGGCCCTGGGCACTGTGCCTGGAACCCAACTTGATGTCTGACTAATCCTTGCCGGGAGGGAGTCAAGACAAAAACATCCAGAGAGCTTTCTAGAAGGCTTAGATGAAGGCTGATTGTGCCTGCCTGCAGAGCTCCAAGGCTGCTCTCTTGGCCACTGAGTCAAGTCACACCTCACCCCGGACCTGAAGCCTTGCTATTGTGTTTGCTATGCAGAGTGTGATCCACAGGTTATTGCCTGGTGGGTCGAGTCCTGCCCAACACCCAACAATTCCTCCTCATGGGATCTGAACAGGATTAGCGCCCCCTCTCACAGGGGAATGAGTTCAGTTCTCCCTGATCTGAGAAACTGAACTGATGGGGAACCTCCCCCTCCACAAGGAATGAGTGGATTCAGCTCTCTCTCCCTCCTCACAAGGAATGAATGAATTCAGCTCTCACCCAAAGAGAAAAAAAAAATTCTCTTAGGGTGGTTATGAATAAATTCCACCTTCCAAACACCCAGGAAAGCAGGTTTTAGGTAATGTTAAACATGGTTGCACAGACAATGACAAGCCCAAGGTCATACAGGCTATTGGACATGTAACTCTCTTTTTATTTTTGTTTTTGAGGTCACACCCAGCAATGATAAGACATACATTACTTCTGACTTTAGTGCTCAGGGAATTTGGTGGTGACCGGGGCCATATGGGCTGGGGAGGCCTGATGTGTATGTGGCCCTGAGCCGGAAAATCTCCGTTACGTTTGACCCTGAGGGACAAGCAAACTCTTGGTTTGAATCCACTGTCCCTTTAAAAAATTATCTGGGGTTTTGGATTTTAGACCACACCCAGAGATGCTCAGGCCTTACTCCTGACTCTGTGCTCGGGGGTCCTCCCCTCATGAGGCCTCGAGGGACCCTATGCAGTGCCAGGGATCAAACCCAAGTCAGCCACATGCAAAGCAAGAGCCTTTCACACTGTTCTTTTCTCCCAAGTCTCAAGACAGCATCCCTTTCTGTGGATGTGGCTCTCCCCCCAACACTGTGCTTGACAGTCAGTTCAAGGTTCCTGAGTTCTTTGTCCAAGCAGAAAGGAAAGCCTGCCCTCCAAAACAGGCCAACTTGTTCCCGTGCCTTTTCCAGTGCCAGGTTGCTTTGGGTGTGGTGACACAGCTGGGTTTCAGCCCTCAGAGCCTAATTGGTCTCTGTTCCCTCTTCCTTTCCTTCCCATTGTTCCTTCTGCCAGAAGATACACTTGAATCACTTGTATCCCCTTGTCTTCCCCGTTGTTCGTCGATTTGCCTCCATCGGGCACCAGTACCATCTCCATTGTCCTGTCGCATGCTAGTGTAGCCCAAGGCCATCTGCTCACTCCAGGAACATAAAGAGCCTCAAACCATTCCTTGAGGTCATGGGAATGAGGTCTATAATTGATGCTGTTTTTTTTGCATATCAAATATGACACGGGGTATCTTGCCAGGCTCTGTTGTGCAGGTGGTATACTCAGTAGTAGGCTCTCATCTCGTGCATTTACTGATGAACCATAACGGGGAGAGATCGGCTTTTCTCTTGGGTGGAGCTCTGACAAGCTGTGGAGTCCAGATGTTGAAAATGACTGCCCCTCATGGTTTGCGGATTCCTCTGGCTTCTTGCAGTGCTCTATTGGGATTGCAAAACCAGGGATAGAACCCGCCTTCCCTCCCAAGCACCGCATGATCAGCTGAGCATAGGGAGAGCCGGTAGCAGCTCTGCCCCGTGTATCTGAGTCAAAGATACAAATTCTCCTTTTTCCAAACACCTTTGGTTTCAGAGAGCAAACTTGGTGTGAATGTGGTGCCAATAGGACAACAAAGAGTTAACACAACCCAAACAAAGAAACCCTGGCTGAGATATTTTTACAGAGCACTTGAAAAGAGGGGCAAGAACACTGCATTTGAAGAGTGGCTCTTTTCCCATTAGTTTGTCTGCTTTTGACAGGTGGCTGCCTACAGCAAGATCTGAAGGCCAAGGCCTCAGGCAGAGATGGACTGAGCAGCGTGGCCTGACCTGCTCATGAAGCGACGTAAGTACTCCCCCAGATTCATGCTCTGCAGCCTCTGAATCTAATAAAAGCTGAGCTAAGCCGTGGGGAGTGGGGGGCTGCAGCCTGTCCTTAACTCACCCCTTGCCAGATGGTCTCTTGCAGAAGTGGCCCTCGGGGTCCCCAGTATCCCTCGGCCCAAGCAGCCTGCATCAGATAGCATCAGAATAGGGCGCCCAAAGGGATGAGATCGATGAGGAAGATTTCTATGTCCATAAAACACATGCGCAAAGTGGGTGAGGGGCCTGCTCCTGGGGCTCCTGGCTCAGCTCTGCAGTGGGGGAGCAGGTGGCCTTTTGTTACTGCAGCCCAATGGCTGGGCTGAGGTAGTTATAAGATTCCTGAGACGAGAGGTAGGTGCTTCGCGCGGCATCCCGCAGACTTGAGTTCAGTCCCTGGCATTGCATACGGTCTCCCGAGCACTGCCAAGAGCAGTCCTGAGCAGAGCCAGGAACAGCCCCTGAGTACTACCAGGTGTGACACCCCATACCCTTCCCCCAATCCTGGGACCAAATCCAGGGCTGTCATCAGAGAGAGGCAGACAGCAGCTTCTGGAAGGGGAGGGCAGCCGTGGCAACCAATCTCAGGGAAGCCTTCCACGCCCTGTCCTTTTGCAGAACACGGAGCCAGCACCCTCTGGCGAACACAACTTATGAGAGATCCAGGCTGAAGTATGAACACGGGATACAGTGCCACTGGGAAGACAAAAAAACACACAATAAACAGACTCCAACAGTCATATCTAGGACTTCGAGTTACAGCCTGCCCGGTCTCTGGAAAAGAAAAAGTATCACAAGATATAGAAATTCACAGGGTCAAAGCATTGACAAAGAGAATTCCTGTGACTGCTCAGAAGCAATCACAGGAATTCCCTTTTCAATTATATATAACATAATGGCGTGGGTGCCCCACCCATGCCAGACTCAGCTAATTTGCAACTCCAGAAGAGATCCAGACCCATCCACTTCAGACCCAAGGCTGCACTGCTTGGCTGGCCCCATGTGGAAGCAACCCATGGAGCTGACCTCCCTGGGGGGGCTCGGCCATCCCTGGCCGAGTCCAACATTGTTCCAAGGGTTTGCTCTCATGAGCAGGGGAGAGACCATGCTGGCTGGACTCGGAGTGGAGTTTTTGGGCCCTGCCCTTTCCTCCGCCTCCATGCCAGTTGCCCCAGAAGAGAAAGACCCACCCACGCCAGACTCAGCTAAGTTGCAACCCCGGAAGAGATCCAGACCCATCCACTTCAGACCCACAGCTGTGCTGCTCAGCCGGCCCCATGTGGAAGCAACCCATGGAGCTGACCTTCCGGTAAGGGGCTCGGCCATCCCCTGGCCGAGTCCAACATTGCTCCAAGGGTTTGCTCTCATGAGCGGGGAGAGACCATGCTGGCCGGACTTGGATTGGAGTTTTGGGCCCTGCCCCTTTCCTCTGCCTCCATGCCAGTTGCCCCGGAAGAGAGAGACCCACCCAGTCCAGACCCACATGTCCTTTGCGGGCCACTTTGCGGCGCGTGATATTTTTATAGGATACTGAATTTTGCATAAGGTTCTTCCCAATTTCTTTCACATTTATACATAGTAAACAGTTATAGACATGTTTTAACTGATACCAGTAAGTCTGGCAAGAAGCCAGAGCAAAACCACACATCATGCAGTTAGTCATTCTCAATATCCAGACTCCATAGTTCCTCAGAGCTCCATCCAAGAGAAAACCCGATCTTCCCCCTTTAAGTTTCATCAGTAAATGCTCGGGTTGAGAGCCTTCTACTGAGACTATACCACCTACATGGTAAAACCTGGCAAGCTACCGTGTTTTATTTACTTTTTATGCCAAAGACTAGTAACTATTATGGACCTCAGTTCCATAACCTGAAGAATGGTTTTCGGCTCCTCCTGTCCCTGTAGCAAGTAGATGCCCTTGGGTTGCACTTGCTTGTGACAGGACTAATGGAGATGTTACTAGTGCCCACTTGAGCAAATCGATGAACAATGGGAAGACAGTGACAGTGATACAGTGATAACATAATATATATTGTAGTACATATTATATAATATATTACATATACTGAAGCTCTGGAAATATATATAATATATTATATATCTCATTATATATTATATATCTCACTATATATTATATATGATATAGAAATATATTATCTGTATTCTTGGAATATACATAACATCTATATTTTTAATCCAATTCAATATTAGTCAACTTAAATAGAAATATTCTTATATGCTGACAGTATAATTGACTAATTTGAATAATTTATTGCTAGTCACCAAAAGGAAATAGCAATAAATAGGAAGGGAAATTCCCCATTTATAAAAATTCGTATTTTGATAAATTCAGGAACTTCAACTGCAGGCAAGTTAAGGGCTTTGGAGACAGAAGACAGAAGACCCATTCAGAAGCCAGCTCTAGCTATCTCTGAAATCTGATCAAGATTCTCCACTTGCACAAAATTCTTCCTTCTTTTTACTTGAAAACTATAAAAACAATGCAGCCCATTCCATCTACTGTATTGTGGGCAAGACTTTGAGAGAAGGATCACCTACACCAACAAGCAGAATATCACACTTATGGTGAAAACAAGTGCCAGGACTCCCTTTACAGCAGTTATTAGGAAAGATGGTGGACTACTATGCAACTGTGTAAAATGATTACTTGCTTTGTGTTGGCAACATAGAAAGCTTCCCATCACCACAGAGAACCTTTCCTGGTGAGAATGTTTGCTCACGTCCATGTCTGCTGGACTTTAGGACCCAGGGGGATATGGCCTTCTTCACAATTCTCCCCAGGACCCCCATAAAAAATGTCTCCTACACAATGGCTATTCTATCAAATGACTGACTGAATATAAGGGTGGAAAATAGAACACAGAACATCCATATGTAGAACAGAGAGTCAGGAGTAAATGCGACCTGTGGCTAACAGATGCTCTGCTCTGAGAGCTCTGGAAGGAAGTGAGTTTTCATCTTTGTGACATTTCCTTACCATTGAAGTTATTTAATAAAGTAATAAAAAGGTAATCCCATCGCCAGGGCCACAGTGTTTAAAAACAAATGTGTCTTTTGGCACACAGGCACAGAGATGAAAAGACAGATAATGTTTTAGGTTAGTCATTTAGTATTGCTCTACGCCTGTTTTAAAATATTTTTAAATCGAAGTACATTTAAGTGTTCTGAGAACCAGACTCCCTAGAAGGAAGAGAATATGGTTTCTATCATTTTATCATGATGTCATTTACTATTTTATAATCAGAGAGAACATTATACTAAAGTTATACCATTGTATAATTAGAGAGAATATTATACTAAAGTTATAGGCATTTCTTGCATAAATTTTAGTAAATGCTGAAAATAGTCACTCTTCAGCTTTCTAAGTTCAAGTGCAGTGTCTGAAAATGCCAAAAAATGTAGAAAATGTATTAAAATCAGAGAAGTATAAGGATTTTAATATCACGGATCACTGTCCCTCAGTCACAATCCTAATTTAAAGTTATCTAAACAAAGTTCACACTGGAGACCCTGAGGGATGGAATCAGCATTTATGGCAGCAAGACTGGACCAATGTATTGTTGTTGCTGTTGTTGTTGTTGTTGTTGTTGTTGTTGTTGGGTGGCCACATCCATTAGTGCTCAAGGCTTACTCCTGACTCTGTGCTCAGGGGTCACTCCTGGTAGTGCTCAGGAGACCATGTGTGGTGCTAAGCATCAAACCTGGGTCAGCACCTGCAAGGCATGCACCTTACACTCTCTGGCATCCCATATGGTCCCCTGAGCACCACCAGGAGTGATTCCTAAATGCAGAGCCAGGAGTAAGCCCCTGAGCACCATCAGGTACAAAAAACAGACATGGAGGGGGCAGGAGAGAAAGTACAGCAGGTTGGGCAACTGCCTTGCACACAGCTGACAAGAGTTCAATCCCTGGCACCACATATGGCTCGCCAAGTCAGGCCCAGAGTAATCCCTAAGCACAGAGCCAAGAATTAGCCCTGAGCACAGCCAGCTGTGGCTCAAAAACAAAAAATTAAAATAAGGAAGGGAAAATAGGGAGGAAGGGCAAAAAAGGAAGGAGGAAGAGAGAAAGGAAGGAGGGAAGGAGAGAGAAAATGATGGAGAGAAGAAAGGACAGAAGGTGGGAAGGAAAGAAGGGAGGGACAAAGGGAAAGAAGGAAAGAAGGAAGGGAGGAAGAGGAGGGAGGGATTGGGAAGAAAGGAGGGATGGAGGAGGAGGAGGGAGGGATAGAGAGAGGGAGAGGAGAGGTGGCAGGGAAGAGACAGAGACCAGATGCGTCAGAAATTTCTCACTTTGTCTATTTCTCTTCTCCGTGACTGTCGTGGGCAAATAAGAAAACATCCACACTAGGTCATTTCTGAGGATCTGACTTCAGTAGCAGTTAAGACAACACTTTCAGAATTTATTAGCTCCTGGAAAAAAAGGATGAGATTTGGAGACGAAGCCTAGAACAACATTTATTCTGGACCTCAGTCTAATCTGGAGCTACGCATCTGGGAAGGTCGGAGAGTCCAAAGACCCAATTCAGCCATTCAGGCCAAGGGCAGATGGTTTTATAAATAGCAGCAATGAAAGGGACAGTGACTAGATGGAATGACCATCTTACTGTGTAACAGGCTAGATGAAATTTAAGTGAAATAGAGACACCCTCCCAAAATGGGAGCCACGAGAGTATTAGCAGGAATATAACCGTATATTCAAAAAAGATTCTTCCACTTGCAAAGAGGAAGAAAATGGGAAGGGGGAAGAGAAAAGACATGAATGTGTTTCCCTGAGGAGCTTAATTTTCTGTCCATTTTGATGGCTGCCTGATAGCCTCAGCAAATCCATTTTAGATGGGCCATGGTAAAATTAGGAAGTACTTTTGACGCTTTATTCTTAAATTCTGCAGAACTAAGAATTCATCCTCTTTGGTCTGATTGTACTTTCTGGAGGGAAGAACAGCCTCAAAAATTCTGTGTGTGAGCTCCCATTTGACCCAGCCATACCACTCCTGGGGATGTACCCTGTAAGCCAAAAACACACAGCAGAAACACCATATGCACTTTTATTTTTATAGCAGCACTATTCACAATAGCCAGAATCTGGAAACAACAAGTATGCCCAGAACTGATGACTGGATAAAGAAACTTTGGCACATCTACACAATGGAATATTATGCAGCTGTTAGGAAAAATGAAGTTATGAAATTTGCCTATAGATGGATGGACATGGAGAGGATCATGTTGAGTGAAATTAGTCAGAAGGAAAAAGGCAGATATAGAATCACTGCATTTATTTGCATGACATAAATATATATACATATATATACATATTATGATACCAAAATCTAAGGTCAGGCGAAACGTGGATCAGGAGGTTTGTCAAAGGTGGAAATTACCACAAACATGTGGGAGTCAGAGGTTAGGTAAGACAGAGAAGTGAACAATGTGCTAATAATTGTTGAAAGGGCAAATACCAACCTAGAACTGAGCATTAAATACAGGCAAAAAGATACACATGATAACCTCTAAGTGTATGTATCACAATCCACAATATGTAAGAGAAGAGAGAAAGAGAGAGAGAGGGAGAAAGATAGAAAAGAGATAAAGAACCTTCCATAGAGGCAGGCTATGGGAAGGGGGAGGGAATTGGGGACATTGGTGGTGGGAAATGGGCAAATTGGTGGAGGGATGGGTGCTGGAACACTGTGTGACCGAAACCCCAAACATGAACACCTTTGTAATTATATATCTAGTGGTGCTATGATAAAATATCAATTAAAAATTCTATGTGTGTGTGGTATGTAGAGAGAGAGAGAAAGGGTGGGAGAGAGAGAAAGAGAAAGACAGAGAGGGGGAGAGAGAGAGAGGGAGAGAGAACGAGGAAGAGAGAAGGAGAGAGGTGAAGTAGGTGGGGTCTACTCCAGCGATTAGAGTGGAATCAAGTATTGGTTTGAAGGGTCACTATCACTATCACTATCTTCCCGTTAATTATCTATTTGCTAGAGCGGGCACCAGTAATATCTCCATATGTCCTGTCTCATGCTAGTAGAATCCAAAGGCATCTGCTTGCTCCAGGAACATAAAGAGCCTCAAACCATTATATTAGGTCACGGGAATGACCTAATATAAATGTTACTGGTATTTGGCATATAAAATACTACACGAACAGCTTGCCAGGCTTGCTGTGCAGGTGGCATACTGTTGTAGTCACCTCTAAATAAAGCATATATTGATGAACCGCGCGAGCCGCTTAGCGGCCGTGCGAGCCGGGCTGTGATAGTCTGGTCTGCTGGGTGGAGTTGTGATGAGAGGGAAGTCCGAATGTGGAAGATGGCGGCCCCCATGGAGTCGGGGTGGGGAGCGGTCGTCTGGCTGGTTGTGAGGCTCTGCTGGGTGGCAGGCCAGGGCTAGAACTCCGCCATGCCTCCCGGGTGCCTCATGAGCAGCTGGGCACAGGGAGAGCAAGTAGCAGCTCTGCCCCATGTCTGAGAGTCTCTGGTTCAGCATACCTGGGCCGGATGGAAAAAAAAAGGGTAAGGATAGAAATTCACGCCCTTCACAGTCTGTCTCTGATTTTCTCTCATGGCCTCATTCCCCACCTTCCTTCTCCTGACTCAGACTATTCCAGACAGTCACCATCACACTGGCCCGCCCTAACATTCATTCCGTACACATGCCTTCTCGCACACCTCGGTCCACTGCGAGAAGCCCAGGCTCGCTTATAAAGACTCTGTAATGGAGTTCTCTGCACCCCGTCAGGTGCGAAATGAAACCGCCCCTCTTCCCAGCTCTCACTACCCTTTGCACTGCTGTCTGCCCAGCCACTTTAGTCCTGGATCACGTACCTCTACCGATTTGTTCCCTCTCAACTATGATATGGTCCAGGGCAGAAGCAGGCTCACTGCCTCCCTGACCAACTGATATGGAGAGAGGGGGGCATGAATTGTGTGGAGAGGAGGTGACCAGACTCTGGTAGCCAGAGAAGGAAGGAAGACAATGGCTTTCTGCCTTTTCAGCTCTTTCTCAGAGGGACACATTCAGATCTGATCAGATTCTGGCAGAACGACCAAGCAAATTCTGAAGAAGCAAATGTAACACCAGGCAGAGGCAGAGGGTCCTGACAGAAGGCATTGGTGATTTCTATACATTATGGAGTGGATCCAGATATTCACAGGACTTGACAATCTAGAATCCAAGACATAAATTGAGAACTGGCACTAGGCTTAGGTCACAGGCTGGACTCCTGATGTCTCGACCAAACCCTCTAGGAGTGGCTCCACATAGATAAGTGGTCAGGGAAGGAAATTAGTCTCTGTGTCCACTTTTCCAAGTACCACATGGGCCAGTGGTGAGGATAAAATATGTTTCCAGGCTTAAATACATACTCCCAGCATGGAGATGCTCCAATTCACATCTATCCTAGTCCGTGGGATTCTAACTTCAAAGGTAGGAATCAAAATCCAAGTGAGGGGTTAAAGTTCAAAGATATGAAAAAGAATCTAAGTGAGGGGTTAGAGTTCAAAGGTATAAAGAGGAATCCAAGTGAGGGGTTAGAGTTCAAAGGTATGAAGAAGAATTCAAGCAAGGGGTTAGAGTTCAACCTCTCTCTCCAAGCTCATCCTTCCCTGCTTGTTCTCTTTGGACTCATGGATGTCCACTAGCAGACAACTAAGCTTCTAAAGGCAATTTCATGTTTTGCCTTTAGAAATAGAAAAAGAATAGGGGGATGCAGAGCAACAGCACAGCAGGTAGGGCATTTGCCTTGTACATGGCCGACCGGATTCAATACCGGCATCTCATATGGTCCCTGAACACCGCCAGGAGTAATTCCTGAGTGCAGAGCCAGGAGTAACCCCTGAGCATTGTTTGGTGTGACCCAAAAAAAAAAGAATAGAAAATATATAAATGTTTATTATTAATAATATTAATAATAAATCAATAGAAAAATGTTTATTTGGGTTGCAGCCTTTGGCATTGGTTTTGCAGCCCCACCCAGCCATGCTCAGGACTTCCTCCTGGGTGTGAGAAGGAGGAGGAGGTCATTTCTGATGGTGCATGGAGGACCATATGTAGTTCTGGAGATCAACACAGGTGGGCCTCAGGTAAAAGCAAGAACCTTATCCTCGGTACTACTTCGACAGAGAATGGACAAACAGGAATAGGTAAAACAACCTGTTGCTGGTCAGTGGAAACCTTCAGCAACCAACATAGATAACAAGCATGGATATGGTCACCTATCTCTGAGGCATCCGTGGGCATGGCCACCTGCTTCTGAGGCATCCATGATGTTGATGTGAGGAGTCAGTTGATGAGGGAAATGTGCTGCTTTATCCTGACATACAAACAAATCCAGGCAGCTGGGGATGACGTCCTGGTTCTGTTCTCCTTCAGAATGGGTCTGTGTTTACCTTCATTGTAAGATTTTTTTTTCACTGGTTGCAATGACTCAGAGGAAGTTATGTTCTGTTTATGGAGACACATGCTAGAAAATAAGCCAGAAACCACAACTGTAGAGTTAGAAGTAGATCCCGAATGAGATTTCTTGTTTATTTATTGACAAAGTAGGTTTTAAATAACAGCCCTGTAACTGGAGGAATTCTAGACTGGTCATATCGAAATAGATCACATAACACTCTTAGTTCATATGTGAACCAAATATATATAAATAACTAAAATAAAGTCAGCCTGGAAAGCTGCTACAGGTGAAACAAGTGCAGCCAGATGTAGAAGAGGGATGGCTTTTAGAGACATGGTGAAATTAGGTGAGAGCCAAGCTTATCCAACAAGGGTAACTGCTGCCAAGTTAGCATGAGAATAAGGGTCAGAACTCAGGCATAAAGAATTAGTTTTATGAACTGAGGTGTCAAAGGCTAGATTTTGGACTGCCAGCACAGCTAAGAATGAACTGAAAATATCTTGGAAAGGGGTAGGTAAGGAGAGGGGACACCATATCTGCATTTTAAAAAATTCTCTTAAATTCTTGGCTTACTCTAAGACCATGAGTGTGTTGGGCCAAACCCCAAGGAGAGATCAGTAAACTGCAGAGTTGGAAGCAAAAGAGTTGAGGAGAGATGTCAGCAGGTAAGACACGAGGAAGCCGGAGTTTGGAGTCCAAGATAGAGTGGAGCAGTGGACACCTGCTCTGTCCATTAGGGCTTCAGAGTGTCCTAGACTTGGGAATAAGGACCACAGCCTGCATCAGAGATTGTATCTTCCTGACATAAAGCAGAACCCAGGTAAACCTTAATAAAAAAAAACCTCTGTAGAAGTGGCATGGTCACTAATTTGATATTTAATAAAATTGAAAAAAAATTCTCTCTCCAAAATCTCTGTTACTGAATAGCAGCAAAACATATTGTCAAATTTTGACTAAGAAATGTTTGGACAAAGAAGTCAGAAATTGTGATTCAAGAAAAAGTATAGTTTACATAAGGACACCCATGAGTGCATTAGATATTTAAATCAGCAGACAAGAATTTTAAATAATTAGGACAAATACTTTATGAAATTTGCAGCAAAAGATGTAACTAAGGATCATGTAATTTTGAGATAAATGTTAAAATCCTGAAAACAACCCGCTTGATCACTTTATCACTTGACATCCCATTATTCGTTGATTTACTCGAGCAGGCACCAATAACTTCCATTTATCCTTATCACATGCCAATGTAGCCCAATGGCATCTGCTTGCTCCAGGAATACGAAGAGCCTCAAACCATTCGTTCAGGGTCTTTTAATTTTTTTTTTTTTTGCTTTTTTGGGTCACACCCAGCAATGCTCAGGGGCTATTCCTGTCTCTTCACTCAGGAATTACTCCTGGCAGTGCTCGAGGGACCATATGGGATGCCAGGGATCGAACCCAGGCCGGCACAGTCCAGCCATGTGCAAGGCAAACGCCCTACGTGATGGGCTATTGCTCTGGCCCCTCATTCAGGGTCTTGACGAAGAAGTCTGACCATCTTGTAGGTGGGTGGCCATGTAATCTTTTGACATCCCGTGGGATCCAATCAGTAACGGCTCTCCCAGCAGTTGTCTCCAAGTTGCATTACATGTCCAGCCCATCTGATTTTCGATACCTTGGCAAATGAGACAGCGTCCCTGACTCTCCATCGTTGATGGAGGTCAGAACTCCAGATTCCTTCTCTCACTTGAGTGAGGCGTGATATTCCAAGCAAAGCCCTTTCGATTCCTCTTTGGGAGACCAGAATAGCGTTCTCATCCTGCTTTCGTAGAGCCCAGGTCTCTGAGGCATATGTTAATGCAGGGAGATCAGTGGAGTCCAAGAGATGTGCCCGGATCCGGCGGTTCTTTTGTCCTTTTAGCTATTTCTTCCATGCTCTTGAAGGCGTTCCATGCCACTCTCTTTCTCCTGCACAGTTCATGTACAAGGAGTTCATCACGTTGAGTTCTTGACCTAGGTATACATAACTGCTGCATTCAGAGATGTTTGTTCCGTTGAGAGTGAATGGAGTATCTGGAACTAGTTCATTTTTAATAAACATTGTTTTGTTGAGATTCAACCTTAGACCTACCTTTCCACATTCTCAGTCAAAGTCAGCCAGCATTTGTGCCACTTGGCTAATGTTTGGTGTTATTAGAACGATGTCATTAGCGAAGCAGAGGTGGTGTAAAAAGAACCCAATTTATTTTATTTTGCTTTAGTTTTTGCTTTTGGGCCATACTTGGTAGTGCTTAGGACTGACTCTGCACTCAGGGATCATTGCTGGTGAAACTCAGGGGATCATATGGGGTAACAGGGATCAAATCCAGATTGGCTGCATGCAAAAGCAAGTGCCCTACCCACTTTAGTATTGCTCTGGCACCCAATTTTAAATCTTACAAATTAAATATAAAGTATTGGAAAACAAAAATTTCCTTAAGGATTAGTATCAAATCAGAAAGCTCACTAGAAAGAAGTTGTGAACATGAAGTTCAGTCAAAAGATAAAGCACAGATGGAAAATAATTTTAAAATTCAGGAAGAGAAACTCAATGAATTACGAAGCACACAAAAAAGATGCAATTATTACCTCAAAAAAAAGTGTGGGGGCATTCCCTGCTCATGGATGGGGAGAATTAACATTGTCAAGATGGTAATACTTCCTAGAACTTTGTACAGATTCAATGCAGTCCCTATAAGGATACCCATCACATTCTTCAAAGAAATTGACCAAACACTCCTGAAATTCGTATGGAATAATAAACCCCCCACGGATAGCTAAAGCAATCCTTGGGAAAAAGAAAATGGGAGGCATCACCTTTCCCAACCTCAAACTGTACTACAAAGCAGTAGTAATTAAAACAGCATGGTATTGGAATAAAAACAGACCTGTGGACCTATGGAATAGAGTTGAGTATCCTGACACCCACCCTCAAAGACATGATCAGTTAATCTTTGATAAAGGTGCAAAAAGTCCAAACTGGAGTAAGGAAAGCCTCTTCAACAAGTGGTGCTGGGAAAACTGGACAGCTACATGTAAAAAATGAATTTGGACCTGTGTCTAACACCTTGCACAAAAATCAGATCAAAATGGATTAAATATCTCAATGTCAGACCTGAATCCATAAAGCACGTTGAAGAAAATATAGGAAAAACCCTCCACGACATTGAAGCTAAAGACATCTTCAAAGGTGAAACACCATTAACAAAGCAACTAGAAGAAAAGATAAACATATGGGACTACATGAAACTAAAGAGCTTCTGCACCTCAAAGAAACAGTGACCAAGATAGTCCACAGAATGGGAAAGAATATTCACCCAATACACATCTGATATTTTTTGGAAAACAAAAAATTTCCCTTAAGGATTAGTATCAAATCAGAAAGTTCACTAGAAAGAAGTTGTGAACATGAAGTAAAGTCAAAAGATAAAGCACAGAGGGAAAATGATTTTAAAATTCAGGACTTACAGAAATGGGGCAGAGCTGCTACTTGCTCTCCCTGTGCCCAGCCGCTCATGAGGCACCCAGGAGGGATGGTGGGTTTTAGCCCTGGCCCGCCACCCCAGCAGAGCCTCACAACAAGCCAGACAACCCCCCACTCCATGAGGGGCCTCCATTTCCACATCCGGACTTCCCCCTCATCAGAACTCCACCCAGCAGACCAGCCTATCACAGCCCGGCTCGCATGGCCCCTTGCGCCACACGGTTCATCAATAAATGCTGGATTTTTAGATGACTATAAGAGTATGCTACCCACACGGCAGAGCCTGGCAAGCTACCCATGTCGTATTTGATATGCCAAATACCAGTAACTGTTATAGACCTCATTCCTATGACCTGATGGAATGGTTTGAGGCTCTTCAAGTTCCTGTAGCTGCAGGTGCCCTTGGGCTCTACTTGCATGAGACAGGTCTATGGAGATGTTACTGGTGCCCGCTTGAGCAAATCGATGATGAACGGGAAGACAGTCACAGTGACCCATCTGATAAGGGGTTAATATCCAGGATATATCAGGCACTGGTATAGCTATATAAGAAGAAAACAGCCAACCCCATTAAAAAAATGGGGAGAAGAGATGAACAGAAACTTTGACAAGGAAGAAATTCGAATGGCCAAAAGGCATATGAAAAAATGCTCATCATCACTAATCAGAGAGATGCAAATCAAAACAACAATGAGATATGACCTCACACCACAGAGAATGGCCCATATCCAAAAGGGTAAAAGCAACAAGTGCTGGCGTGGATGCAGGGAAAAGGGGACTCTCATACATTGTTGGTGGGAATGTTGACTTGTACAACCTTTCTGGAAAACAATATGGACATTTCTCCAAAGATTAGAAATTGAGCTCCCTTTTGACTCAGCCATACCACTCCTGGAATATACCCTGGGAAGTCGAAAACACACAGCGGAAATACAATCCGCACTTTTATTTTCATAGCAGCACTATTCACAATAGCCAGAATCTGGAAACAACCAATATGCCCGAGAACTGATGACTGGATAAAGAAACTGTGGTACATCTACACAATGGAATACTATGCAGCTGTTAGGAAAAGTGAACTTATGAAATTTGTCTATAAATGTATGGAAATGGAAAGGATCATGTTGAATGAAATTAGTCAGAAGGAAAGAGAGATATATAGAATGACTGCATTTATCTGCATGACATATATATATATATGCATATGTCATATATACATATTATGACACCAAAATCCAATGTCAGGCGAAACATGGATCAGGAGGTCTTACCAAAAGTGGAAATTACCTCAAATTTGTGGGGGGTCAGAGGTTAGGTAAGACAGAGAAGGGAACATGTGTGAATAAATGTCGAAAGGGCTAATACCAACATAGAACTGAGCATTAAATATAGGCAAAAAATGCACATGATGGTCTCTAAGTGCAGGTAGTGCAACCCACAATGTGTAAGAGAAGGAAAAGAGAGAGAGGGAGAGAGAAAAGAGATAAAGAACCTGCCATTTAGGCAGGCTATGGGAGGGGGAGGGAATTGGGGACGTTGGTGGTGGGAAATGGGCACTGGTGGAGGGCGGGGTGCTTGAACACTATGTGACTGAAACCTCTAAACATGAACAACGTTGTAATTGTATATCTCACAGTGGTATAATAAAATATTTAATAAAAAAATAAAACTAACATGCAAAAAATAAAAATAATAAAATAAATATGTACCTAATTAAAAAAAAACTAACAATAGATATGTAGAGAAGTTAAAAAAAAAATGTGTGGGGAGAGAGGGGAATAGGGAAAAAATACTAAAAAAATTTTAAAATCTGGAAATTCTCCAAGTTTAATGAAAGAAAAATATACACTGATCCAGAAGGTTAAGCAAACTCCAGTTAGGGCTGGAACAAAACATAAGAGTTGTATCAAAACTATTGGGACCAGAGCTATAATACAGCAGGTAGGTGCTTGCTTTGCATGCCGTCAACCCAGGTTTAATTCCCTACACCACATACGGTCCCTCTGAGAACCTCCACAAGTAATCCCTGAGTGCAGAGCCAGCAGTAAGCCCTGAGTATTATAAGGTGTGACCCAAAAGCAAAAACACAGATTTTATAAAAAATTATGTGATGACTCATCATTTTTGAACTAAAATGCAAGTGCATTAAAGAATCAATAACAATAAAATATCTAGGAAATTCTCCAAACATTTGAGAATTAAAGGAATTATAAATGACCAAGTGTCAAGACAAAAATCACAAGGAAAAGAAATATTTTAAATAGCTTAAATGTAAAAGGAATAAAGCTACTCAAAATAAAACCCCACAATTTGGGGTTTTCAGCTAAAACAATGTTCAGAGAAATTTTTAGCTTTAAATGTGCAGATTATAAAAATAATCAAAATACATTTTACAAAATGGAGACGCAAAAGAAAAACTTAAGAGTTAGACCATGTTGGGGCCGGAGCGATAGCACAGCGGGTAGCACGTTTGTCTTGCATGTGGCTGACCTGGGTTCGATTCCCGGCATCCCATATGGTCCCCTGAGCACCACCAAGAGTAAATCCTGAGTGCCCAGGAGTAATCCCTGAGCATTGCCAAGTGTGACCCAAAAAGCAAAAAAAAAAAAAAAAAAAAATTGCAGGGAGACTCCAAAGAATTACAGAAAAAAAAAGTTAGACCACTTTTAACAAATGAAATTATAAATCTTAGCTATCAATAAATTAGAAAACACTGACCCACAGCCCCAGAAAGTGTTTCCGTGGAGGGAGTGAGGGGGTAAGATTAGAAGAGGAATGAAATTGAATCCAGTCTGGAAAGCAAAATATTATATTAATTTTTTTTAAATAATAAAAATGGTCAGATTAAAACATGGTCATCTAGAATGTTGGAAATAAACAGGGGTCCTCTTAGACATTTTTATGACATTGTCACTGCAAACTTCACCCCCATGTCAGAAACTCATCCACATACTATTACAACAGACAGCTGTCCTGCTATGCACACACTTCTGATCCTCAACAATATAACCATTGACACTAGGGCTTTTAAAGTGCTATTCAAAAACCTAGTTTAAAACAACATTTAATATTTATAATGTGAGATCATACAGGAAGACATTCTGAAAGCAGACTTTTTCTTGAGTTCTGAGGACTTTTTTTTTTTAGCGGTCTTGTCAGGCAAGCTACATGAAACATCCGAAACCTGGCCTCATGGCGGCCACTTCTCTCTCGTCCTCTTTCCCTCAAGATTCTGACTATGTTATTGGACAGAACTTTTCACAGCAGGCTCTAAAATTAGCTCTTGTATTGAAGGCAAATTCTTCCCTTCTGAAGTGCACACTTGTAAGGTAAACCCTGTCTGGTCTTTAGGCACTGCACCTGTTTGCTAGGGCCCACAGAGCCCCGAGCTCAGGGAGAAATCTATGTTCTCAGAATTCTGGAAGAAAGGGGTCTGAGGTGAGAGTCTGCAAGTGTGGCTTCTCCCAAGGCCTCAGCGCACCAATACAATGTCCTAGCAGGGCATCGTCCTGTCCTTACTCACGTCCCTTACTTGTGTCCTACTTTCCTCTCAGAAGGATACTCTTGTATGGATTAGAGGCCCCTAGTCCAACAGAACTGAACTAAGCCCAGCCAAGCAGAAGGAAGGGAGACACTTCCAGCTGAAGCGTCTCTCAGCTTGCCTTATCTCCACACAGGGCTACATCCGGAGGTCCTGAAGGTGGAGGTGGGGAGAAGATTTTCAACATATAAATTTTGGGGATGTCATGTGTCAAAATATCAGAAAATCCATCATATGTACGCTCTGACTTTTTCCAGAAAGCTTCCTTAAGGACTTCCAAGAACCTCACCAAGACTGCCTCAGCTGAAAACATGGCAAGGAAGACAGTGAATAAACCAGGGTGACACACACGGGGAGAAATGAGGTGTGTGGCAGGGCTGCTCTGTCTGTAGCCAACTCAGGGGGCCTCTGAGAGGACCAAAAGCTCGAGGCATAGTCCACACGGCCAGGCAACGAGGCCGGAATACGGCTTTGCTTGAGAGCAGCCATCTGGAGCAGTGTGGAGAGAGAGGAGTGATGGGTTTATCGGGCCAGGGAGCCTTGGGAATTCCCAGACTGCCTACAGATTCCTATATAGAAAGGAAAAGTGTTTTGCAGCTGTGAATAGCTTGAGGATCTTGAGTGACATCATTCGGATCTAAATTGAGTTCTATTTCCGGCTGGCGGGAAATGTCCATGGAAGGGGTGAACAGAAGAAGAGCAAACAAAAAAGAAGGGAAGAAGAACCAGGGAGAAATGCATGGTAACACAGACGTGAGCATCCACACCATCTTTATCCCAGTCTGGAGGGAAGACAGACATTCCCCTAAGAGAAAGGGGACACTTCTTAAAACCATCAAGAACTCAAGGTTTCCCAACGGAATGTTTCTAAAAGTCTTCTTCATCTTCTAGATGAACTTTTAGTTCACACTCTAGTTTGCACATTCTAAAAGCCTTCTTCACATTCCAGCTGAGCAGATGATACATTTCCATTCTGCCCTTTGGACTGTTTTTTTGGTGGTCCACACCCAGCAGAACTTAGGGCTTACTCCTGGCTCTGTGCTCAGAGATCACTCCTGGTGGGCTCAGAGGACCATATGAGTGGCAGGAATCAAACCCAAGTCAGACTCATGCAGGGTAAGTGCCTTACCTGCTATACCATTACTTATTCAGCCCTTTGGGCCTAGCCTTGCTAACCTCTCTGGAATAGTTTCTCTTTCATTGTGGAAATCCTTTAGGTAGCCCATACTGTGTTATCACAGGTTGGCGTTTGACACTGTAAGCACCAACCAACATGACTATTAAGTTCTGGCTTTTCTCAGAACATCTCAATCCTGAGAATTTCTCTCTCTGTGTGTGTGTGTGTGTGTGTGTGTGTGTGTGTGTAAGCTGTCTGGTAATTAGAGCAAACTTGAAGGCTCTACTTTCTCTACAAATATTTGTTCAGTGACCTCTGACTGTTGGCCAACCAGCCTGCCAACACCCCCATTAGAAGTTGGCTCTTTTACAATCATCCACAATCATTTGATAACCTCTTGGGGTTAAGAGTACAGATGTAAGATCGTGGAGATTTCTGATGGAAATACTTCATATCCCAAGTATTCTTTCCCTTCAAAATGACATCACCATAAAGAAACATTTTTCAAATAATTTGGCCATCGTGTTATGAATGGTTCCTTAGACTAGAAAGGAAAAGCACTCTGCTACACCTCAAACAAAAAAAATATTCAGAATCCAGGGATGGAAATGAAAAGATCCCTCTTGGTTAAGTAGGTCTTCGAAGGTCTTGAGGTAGTGAGGCAACAAGGGCCACAAGGAATAGTGTCCTACAATGGCTCCATTGTGTAACTTTCTGTCTGGACTGCTGCTGTCAGACTCATGACTGCTGGCTTCTGCTTGGAGGTGTTTTGCATCCTTCAGATTGGAGGATGGAGATGATTTACAGTGAGTTACGGGAAAATCTGCTCTACAGCAGAGCATGCAAAGGGCGGCCCTTGGAGGAAGATTCCACCTTCAGTTTCCCCTATCAGTTATGAAGGATAAATACCACTGAGAGCATTCTCTAGGAGGTGTGTCTATAGTGCGTGCGGTGTGTGTGTGAATGTGTGTGTGCATGTGTGTGCATGTGTACACACAAGTGTACTTGTGTACATGTGAAAATAGAGGCACAGAGTTCAATGTGGAGATACCCATAAATGATTTTTTCTCTTTTCTGTACCAGTGTGTAAAAGTAGCTTTGAGCCAGATCGGCGGGAGGGGACCCAAAGCAATGCTTTCCCCAGACCCACAGACCCACAGAAGGGGACCCAGAACAGGCTTTACCCAGGCCCATGGAATGGGACCCAGGACCCAGCCAGTTCTGTTTTGTTTTGTTCAGTTTGGGGTCAAAGATCTTTGGGTCCTCCCTTTAAACAGGAGAATCTTTCTGAAGGGAATTGGTTCATTTCCCCAACAGTATCAGGGGACAAGTTTCCTTTTATTTCAAAGGCTGATGACAGACAGATAAAATCCACGAGTTCAACACAGTTCCAAAGGCTTTTACATATCACCAATAATTAAACAAACTCTGCCAATACATTCCAAAATCAGGGAATCTCCAAATTTCTAATTCCTGGCTGGACCTCCCACCATGTGGTCAGGTCAGGATCTCAAACCAAGATGGACGATTATCTTCTTCCCAGAACACTTTATCCCCCCCCAAACTGCCAAGGGCCAGGGAGACAAAGAATGTCCTCTGTGTATCAAAGATAAAAAAAAAATCTTCTAGGCGCAGATGTTTGCTAGGCCACACCTTAGGTACACCTCCATATATACGCTAATGCCAGTCCCTGCTTCCCAAGCCAACTCTTATGCAAAGCATTTGTGGAGAATGGGGAAATATACCTAAGAATAAAAGTATCTCAGGATTTAATAGATGCGGAAATAATATAATTTCTAGACCATGAACATCATACAGCTATATGGTTTATCTCTAAATAACCACAAGGTCCTTTTCTCTTCTCCAGGGTAATTTTGGGTGCTCTGCCTTAGTTTTACCAAGAGTCATGTTCGCTTGCCTGGAGGCAAACTTAGCATGCCTCCTTCCTTAAATAGATCTTAGCAGAGCTATTTCTTCATGGTGGATCCAATGCAGCCAGGCTATCTCCTGGTAAATTCTAAATGTGTAAAATGACCCATGTGGGGGCCCATGGGGTTATGAGAGAAATACCCCAATAGCTAGCATTGGATTCATGATAAAATTAGACAGTTATTCCAAGAGTAATCAATTGCCTTTTCCAATCCTGTCCCCAGTCTCCTATTGTGATTTGCAGTAGAGCTTCAGACAAATGCAAATGGCTTTGAGTTTGCAAAAACCCAGAGACCCAGGGCCAGCTATTTTGGCAGCACCAACACTTTACAATTCCGTTCTATATCTATTATTAGATTATTGTATTAGATTATTGTATTTTTTTTCCTTAGAACAAAAATGCTTGAAGGAATACTTTAGCCCAAAAACCTGCCTTTTGAAGCCCAAACCCAGCCCACTTCCCAAGCTGGATTTAATCCCCAACACCCCTATGTATCCCACCACCACTGTGGAGTCCACCAAGAGGACACAGAGACAGGAGTAAGCCCTCAGCATCACCAGGTGTGGCCACTTCAAAATATAGGAAGAAAGAAATGTGTAGTGGGACATGACCACTCTCATTCAATCATCAGCTATCAATCACCTTTATTATTGACACTTTCATTCTGCTGGAAAAACAAATGGTTTTGATTGTGGAGAACCTACAATCTAAAGGGGAGAAATGTTTCCATGTGGTTCTTGACAAAAACACTTTTCCACCTTGACCCAAATTCATTATAGATATGAATATATATTTATATATATTTATATATAGTATATTCATCACAGGCCCCTAGGGTTGTAAATTTGTCCCTAGACATCTTGCTTTTTTATTCTGCCTGTGTTAACATCTTCACTTTTACCAATCATCTGATAGTCTTCTCAAAAAATTTGGTCACTCTGAGACTCAGTTACAAAGATGTTCATGATTGGGTTTCCATCATACACTGTTCCTATACACACATCCCTTTACCAGTGTATGGTTCCCACCACCAACGTCCTCAGATTCCCTCCTGACTCCCAACCCCAGCCTGTCTCTATGGCAGGCAATTTTCTCTCTTTCTCTCTCTCTCTCTCCTCTCTCCTCTCTCTCTCCTTTCCCCACACCAGCCCTCCCTCTCTTTCTGTCCATCCCTCCCTCCCCCTTTTCCCTTTTAGGTACTGAGGTTGTAGTTTGCAGTACTGTCGCTGAAATGGTGCCATACACATCACTTTACATCCTTTGAGCACTCAGTTCTTGTCCAGAGTGATCATTTCCAACTATCACTGCCATGGACATTTTTATTTTTTGTCGTTTGTTCCTTTATAAATGTTCACCCCACCTAATGCACATCAATTTAAGATTGTGATTGATCCATTTTCTATCGATCCCCTTTTCATGATCAAAGGTTATTTTTATCTTCAATAATTCCTCTTCTAAACATTTTTATATGATAGAAGTATAGCTGTTCAAAATTTCACTTGATTAGTTCTTGTATAATAAATATCTCATTTCCACCCTTTAAACATTTCTGGTCTTTATATTTAAAGTGCACCTCTGTTAATAGCATCTATAAGAGCAATGCCTTTAGATCCAGTCTGACAATCTTTTTATTTTGCTAAGACTATTTCATCGACTTATATTTAATGTAATTACAGTTATAGGAGTGCGTGTCTCTCCATCTGGCTAAGCCATCTGTTCTGTATTACCTTACTTTGTTCTTGTCTTTTTGGCTAATCAGATATGTTTTTATTATTCTCGTTTCCCTTCTCCAATCGGTGAGTTAAGTACTTTCTTGCTTTCTATCCCTCACTGTCCCGGCCCGGTGGCATGAGGCTGTGACACAATCTCACACTGTCAGGTGTGGTGCTGGGATACACTCAGACACTGCAACTTTGGCCCCTTGCACCTGTGTGCATATTCTGATCGTGGTATCTGTGTGCCACATATTTTCACTATCACTTGATCACTTGGCATCCCGTTATTTGTCAATTTGCTGGAGCGGGTGCCAGTAACATTTCTATTTGTCCCTTTCACGTGCCAGTGTAGCCCAATGACATCTGCTTGCTCCAGGAATACGAAGAGCCTCAAACCATTCATTCAGAGTCTTGACGAAGAAGTCTGACCATCTTGTAGGTGGGCGCCAAGTGATCTTTTGACGTCCCGTGGGCTCGTCAGCAATGGCTTTAAGTCACATTACCTGTACAACCCATCTGATTTTCAACACCTTGGCAAGCGAGATAGCGTCCCTGACTCTCAATCATGGATGGAGGCCAGAACTCCGGATTCCTTCTCTCACTTGAGTGAGGCGTGGTATTCCAAGCATAGCTCTTTCAATTCCTCTTTGGGACACCCAAATAGAGTTCTCATCCTGCTTTCGCAGGACCCAGGTCTTTGAGGCATATGTTAATGCAGGGAGAACAGTGGAGTCCAAGAGATGAGCCCGGAGCTGGGGGTTCTTTGTCCTTTTTAGCTATTTCTTCGATGCTCTTGAAGATGTTCTATGTTGCTCTCTTCCTCCTGTGCAGCTCAGGTGCTAGGTAATTTGTCATGTCGAGTTCTTGACCTAAGTACACATAATTGCTGCATTCAGAGATGTTTGTTCTGTTGAGAGTGAATGGAGCCTCTGGAACTAGTTCGTTTTTAATGAACATTGTTCTGTTGAGATTCAGCTGTAGACCTATCTTTCCACATTCTCGGTCTAAGTCAGCCAGCATTTGTGTCACTTGGCTAATGTTTGGTGTTATTAGAACGATGTCATCAGCAAAGTGGTGGTAGTGTAGTTGCCAACAGTCTATCTTCACTCCCATTCCTTCCCATTCTAATTGTCAAATGATGGTCTCGAGGGTGGCACTGAAGAATTTAAGTGAAATGGTATCACCTTGCCAAACCCCTCTTTTTACATCAATATATATATTTTCATCAATATATATTTTCACTGTATATTTACCTAGTGCTTGGGTTATGAAAACATCTTAATAACTATTTCTTTGGAGAGCAGATGGGGCCACACATCAGTGCTTTGGGGAGTTATTCCTGCCTCTGTGATCAGGAGTGATCCCTGTTGGTGCTCAGGAGACCACAAACAGGGTTGGCTACATGCAAGGAAAGTACCTTAGCTCCTGTGCAATCTCTCTGGTCCCTGATCCCTACAGTTATGGTTGCCAACACTTGTTTATGCATCTGTGTTTATACGTCATCACTCGCAACCCCTTGATGCACCTATTAGAAACTTCTTAGCATTCCTGAACCTTCCATTTTAATTTTGGCCAAAGAAGTCCCTTTGATGTTGAATATTCCCTTTGAGGCATTTCTTGAGGGAAGACCAACTGCCAATTAATTTCCTCTGTAATTTTTCTGGAAATACATTTATTTTGCTTACATTCATGAAGAAAAGTTTGGCTTTTCTTCTGCTGTTACTTCCATTAGAGATTGTGTACAAGTCTTATTTCTTTGAATTTAAGTCATTTTCTAATGCTTCTAAAGTCTTATATCTGTCTTTAATTTTAGAAACCTGATGCCTGGGACCCTCTAGATGAGGATACAAAGCTCCTGCTTAAGCTCAGAGGAGCCTCTGGATTCTGTGGATTGACATCTTCCTTTAGCTTTGTAAAACACGTCACCGTTTTCCTTCTTTCTGGCACACTCTATATGTCTATTTCGGCACTTGCTCTGTGGTGTTCAAACCCTGGGTGTGAGCCTCAGAACTCGGCCCATGTGCTGCACCATCTCTGGAACGAGGGGGCCACACTGTGAAAACTGATCTTGATGTGGTAAAGTGCTGCTAGTGTTCAGCCTGAAGGGCCAGACCGCACCCCTTTCTTGTCCGCTGTCCCTCCTAGCCATGGCCTATGGAAGGCCACATTCCAGACTGTCTAAAGTTGCAGAGCTGAGAAGGGAGGAGAAACGTGGGGGAACCAGCCTAGGAGCCCACATTCCAAGCCCAGGTCCCCCCAGGGCACAGGGAAAAACAGAATCACATCTGGGTTTCTACTGACCTCCCGCTGAAACAGAGCCAGCCTCGGTGATGACCGCAGGCGGCCGGCCTGAGTGATATTAAGGTTGTCTGTACCTCGGGCCACCCACCTCCTCAGATCTGGACGGCTCGCCTTTCAGTTCCTCCCAGATAGGCGGGGTGTTGTTTACTCTCCCCGTGGCTTTGAAACGTCAGTTATGAGAGCCTCGTCACTGAATCTTATTATTGAAGGGAGAGGTGAGAAATTGTGTGTCCACACTCATGGTTTCTCTGGCCAGATGTTTTTGCTTCTGTAAGGCATATTGAAGCATGTGGTGATGACCCGTTTGAGTCCAGCACATTTTTTTTGTCTTCTTTAACACTGTTATCCTTTTATTGCTTGTGGACTATACTTTTTTGGAGTCCAGAAGCTACTCTGTGTTCAGAGGTGACTCCTGGTGGAGTTTGGTGACCCGTGGGCAGCTGGGACAAAACCACACTTTCTGCTATGCAGAACGTGTGCTCCGCCCACTGAGTGTACTCTCTCTCTCTCTCTCTCTCTCTCTCTCTCTCTCTCTCTCTCTCTCTCTCTCTCTCTCTCCCCCCCCCCCCCTGGCTCCATCATAGATATCATAGGTATTTCATTTGTGGTGTCTCAAAACACTGTTAGGAGAAGTCCATGGACATCACAAGTGGGCAAAAGGAAGATGATGGCCCAGATCCAGCCCAGGCAAGTGGGCAGTGGGGGTTTCCATGGAGTCTTTCAGAAGGTACCAGCATTTGAGCAAATGGCCTCCTGCCTGTGACCCGCAGCCAGCCAGGGCAGGAAGCAGATGACCTGGACCTGGCAGCGTCGGGGACTTTTTCCTGAGCATTCTTGTAAAACAGCAACCACATTGCCACATGAGCCTGGAATTCCAGCGCCAGGCCAGCTGTCAGCTTTTCCATGCTAAGACTCCCTCTGGTTTTGGCTCAGAGTATCCTCCGCTGTCAAGGCCTGGGCCTTTCAGTACCTCAACCACCTGCCAGAGAACAGATTCGTGGAATTTTGGCCACCACTTCTGAGTCCCATCGTGAGCCCCAAGCTTCCACCTGCAGCCTGCAGAGGCTGGGCGGCCCCAGGGCCTGAGGGGATAGCTGGCTGCCCTGGCTTCACGTCCTCACACTCCGGGCTCGGCTCTCCCCCCTCAGTCTGGGAGCCCAAACCTCCCCTCTCTTATCTGCTAATCTCTCCATTTCTCTCAAGCTCCTATTTTATTTCCTCCTGTGATCCAACTATAAATTTACCACCGGAAATGTCAGGGAGAATGGCTTGGCAACAGGAAGACAGTGTTCTGAGGAGAAGACCTCGCTCCAGCTCCGTTAAGTAAACAGGTTCCTAATGTCCCCAGGCGGCTGGAGAGCTACTGTGCACAGTCTGGTTCCCTGGTGCAAAACCCTCTCACCCACTCTGAAGGGAACCCCTCAGAACTGGGCTTTGAGGATACAGTTCTCCCCATCTCCACAGCATGCTGGGGCCCCGGAGGTGATGGTCTCCAGGAGAAATAAAGCTCCCTCGTGTAGGAATCTTCTTCCTTCCCCTCTGCAGTGAGGGGCCTGGAGCTGTGCCACTGAGGATCTGTACTGAACCTTACATGGAATCTCCTATTCTGAATGCCTCTGGCGCTCCCAAGAGAGCAAAACACATAAGGAGTTTTACTCATCTGGTTTTCCCATTTTCAGGCCAATAGAGGATGGGCACAGGGGAAGCAGGACGCCACCGTGTCACAGATCCAGTAAGGGGGCCCTAGAGGAACCGACTCAGGAAGCTGAGGTGTCCTGAAAGCATGAGTTTCAGGATTGACATGTAGAGCAAGAGGGTGGTGAGTGAGCACTGGGGCCTAGACCGGGGTCAGGCACCTGCTAACAGTCAATGAACATTTCTCCAATGGGGGCCAGAGAGTGAAAGAACAGACACCAGCTCCTTTTGCCTGTATTATGCTTCTAGCCCCATCACCCCCCCAATGGCCAGCAGACGGATACTGGCTAACATTAAAGAGTCCCTAGAATAGGTCATTTTTAAAGCTCTTCTAACTTATAGTTACACTGACTTAGTAACAGTCTTTTTTTTTTTTTTGAACTGTCAAACCCAAAGAAGTACCATTTAAAAACAGGAGGGGGCAGAAAGAAATTCAAAACTGGGAGTGGGGATGAAGGAGACTCATGTGCTTTCATTAACCATGAAACTCATTTACAGCAGATGGAGGAATTCGCCCTTGACAAGCTCATTGGTAAACCGTTTCCCTTCCTGTTTGCTCAGTTTATTACCTCCAAGAACTAAAATATGTTCATCCAAAGTGACCCTGAGCAACTTTTCAACAAGCTGAGTACAGATCTTCATGGAATCCATGACTGCGAGTGTCTGGAGGACCAAGATGAAGAGCACCAATAAAATGAGCACCTACAAGAACTGAGAACTGAATGACATGAAACAAATCAATGAACTTTGAGTCACCCCAGACTAAAGGCAGAAGATAATTAGAAGAAACATCTTTTTTAGCATCAGTTTACCTAAATGAACTTTCCACTTTTTACTCTCAGACTAATCTGAATGACTCTTAATATGCTGGTGCATTTTGTTGGCATATATGACTCGAGACAATACTAAGTAGATTCAATCAAACTTAACTTCACAGATTAGATATGTAGGTCAAAAGGTTAAATTCTCACCAAATAAGCAAAGAAAACCTTTCCCTGGATCTGTGTCCCATATCATGAAGAATGCCAACAAATACAACACTTACATGTGAAATTAATGGCATTTGAATAAGTCCCATGTCCTCGGCAAGGTGGATTTAAATCATATGTCCCACTCCCCTCAACCCCCTCAAAAATGGATGTGGCCTATGTATCAGTAAATTTAGACAATCAACCAACATCAGGACAGAATGAAAATGCAGTTGATCTAAATTAATGAGCAAACCTTTATAAATGCTCACTCTCAGTTTCTTTTTACATTAGGGGGTGATGCCCAGAGATGCCCAGGATTTACTCCTGGTGCTAAACTCAGGAGGAACACCTGAGTGGGAGAGGACTTGGTGGAGGGTATGGGCTGCCAGATTTGAACTTGAGCCGATCATGGTTAAGACAAGTGTCCTGTTCTCTGTACTATCACTCTTGCCCCCACTCTCCTTCTTTGTTCATTTTAGTAATTGCTAAAGAAGATTTACCAAAACGATATGAAGATCCAAAAGTTTCAGTGGAAATGCCTTTTTTGGAACTCTGGGCACCATTAGCTCGAAAAAGATTTCTGTTGAGTTTTTGGGGATGCCTACAATTAGAAGTTAGGAGTTTTCATTTTTCATGCCCTGGTATTTATGAAAATTGAAAATACTTGTAATTTCTCTTTCCATGGATAAGTTTTAACTTCTGTTTCAGAAAACCAAACAAAGCAATGGCCACTAAGGGTGTTCTGGCGATGGTGTTCAATGCCCTGTCAATCATTGTTCATGGCATTCTTCAAAGTGTAGATCACAGTGTTTAATGCAAATGCTAAATTAAAAACAATTTCCTATGGCTTTTATTTCCTTGTGATTTTTCCGTGGTTTATGGATAACCTGATATATAGTTCAACTTAAATTAAAAGTAGAAACAGGAGCCAGAGCGATAGCGGGGGAGGGCATTTGCCGACCCAGGTTCAATCCCTAGTATCCCATATGGTCCCCTGAGCACCGCCAGGAGTAATTCTTGAGTGCAGAGCCAGGAGTAACCCCTGAGCATTTTTAAGATGGAATCAAAAAAAACTGAAAACACTTTATTTTTTGTTTGGGGAGTCATTTTTTGGGGTCCATAGTCCATAGCCAGTGGCACTCAGGTGTTAATCCTGGCTCCATGCTCAGGAACCACTCCTGGTGGAGCTCAAGGGACCATCCATAGTAGCAGGGATTTAATCTGGATCCACTGAGTATAAGACAAGTTCCTTACCCCTATACTAGTTCTTTGGCCTCAACAGAATAACATGTTGTAAGATGTAAGGGTCAGAGAGATAGAGAGAAGTAGGGTTGAATAGCCCTTGAATTGCCTTGAATGCAAATGACCTGGATCTGATTCCCAGTTCATACGGTCTCCTGAGATTGCCAGAAGTGAACCCCGAGTGCAGAGTCAGGCATGAGCTTTGAGTGCTGCCAGGTGACCCCCCACGCCCCCCACCCCCGCCCAAATGTAGCTCATTAGTGTCATTGTCAACACTGTGCTTCCTACTCTTCTGGAACTTTGGGAACATGGAAATATATACAAGGAAATCTAAATATCTACGTTTTTTACCTTAGTGTCCAGTGTCAAAAGTTGACAACTGACAAGCCATGATTCTGTTAGGAAGCAGCTGAAGTATTCTGTTTCAGGGAAGCTCATGGGATTAGAATCCGAAGAACTGAAAGGCGGTTCCTTGCATGTGGCACAACATTCCGCATGTGCCTTTAATAGGAGCTGAGATCTCACAACACAGATTTGTCACTCATTGTTCCAACATCCAAGTGAGGGAAATTCAGGTCGTCGCCTCTTATTGATGAGGAAACTGAGTCATCCGGTGCTGAAATGTTTTGCTATGAATCTTACAACTTCAGAATTGAATTTAGAACTTGATTTCCCAACTCACTGGCTATGGGTGCACCGAGGAATGGCGTTTTTGATTATGTGTTCGAGTGTCTCAATGAGAACATTTGCAAGTCCATCCCGCAGTGCTTGGCTACGGTACACACAGGAGGACAGGGCGAACCAGGACGTCTCAGCTACTTAACCGTCACCCTCGTCTGTTGCAGTGGTGGCCCAGATGAAAGTCGTTGTGAGAAGTCCCAGAGAAGCAGGAAAGGACACATCTGTGAGTTTATTCCAATGTCACACCCGTCTTCCTCATCCGGGTCTTTAGAATCTGAAAGGCCTTGAGAAACTTTCCGATTAGAATAGAAATTCTGCTCATAGGTTAAGGTACATGGTTGCTGCCACAAACCTGGTTTGAATCCTGGGTATACGATATGGTCTCTTGAGCTCTGTTAGACAAGCACAGCCCCTGGGTACAGAGCCAGGAGTGACCCCCTGAGCCACCTGCTGTGACTCCCCACCCTCACCCCAGCAAAAAGAAAACACAATAAACTGAACTTACAAGGCTCTTTCAACATGTGGTCCTTGTTGCTGGTGCCTCTAGCCTGGTATTTGGAGCATTTGTCTCTGTGCAGTTCCTCGTCCTAGCACAGCCCCCCAAAACATGTCAGGTTTAACTACAGAACAAACTGTGGAAGCAATTTTAGTAGCTGTTTGGGGGAGGGAAGCTGTTTGTGTTGTTGCTGTTTTGTTGTTGTTTTGTTGTTGTTGTTGTTTTTTGCTTCAAAATAGCTGTAACCACTGTGTTGCATCTGATTTTCCTCAGAATTCAAGGGAAGTGACTGAAACGGTATTCCATTACAAGGAAGCATCTTGGAGTTCTGCACATGCCGTGATTCCGTTATGTCTGACAAAAAGTCTATACCTAACCGATTTCACTGGAAAATTGAGTGCTTTAGCAAAACAGATTCATCTAAATGTGGCCTCAAACTACAAAGGAACCGAAAAACCCAGAAACAGCCCCTTGCAGTTGAGAAGTACAGATGCCTTTGCTTTCTCATTGGCAAACGCATCATTTTTGCCGTTAGACATTTCGTTTTCAAGAAACAGCTGTCCAGTCTGGACCTGTCATTTCTGAGACTGTGATTAGTGGGAGATGTTAGCAACAGCAAAGCAATTCAAAGGAAGGAACCCACCGAGGCAAGAGGCCCTAACCCAATTCCAAGTCTTGGGGAGGACAAAACAGTTACTTAATGGAAACCAAGATAATCATTTTCCTTCTGTGAATGATTGTCTTGCTGTTTCTCTTGTCTGAATAAAGGCCAATTATCATGACTATTTTTAGACATGCCATTAGTCGCCCTGTGCTCAGGGAGGGCTGGTTAGCTCCCTGTCAGTTCTGGTATTTGGAACAAATGGGAAGTAAGCAGTGGACTTGGTTGCTTTCAAAGTTTAACAACAATCCCTTCATCATTATTTTTAGGTTTTGAGTTACAACGTAAGCCCACATCTTATGAGATGTTATGTTTTATACTGTCCAAAAGAGAAGGGGATAGAGTTAGGCTGACCTCTTGGATCATAGCCAGCTCAGGGCCGAGACACAATCACCCTCCCAAATCTCCTGCTGAGGAAGATGGTTCCCTTCCCCAAATGCTAGAATCATTATCACCTGGACTCAGAGATAAAATGTCATTTACTGCTTCAGGTTGCCTTATCATGAGCCTCGCTCCTTGAGGAAACTGACCATGCCTTGGGTTTCTCAGTTACACCCACTTCTTTGCTGAAAACACAAAAACTCCTCAGTCACTTCTCCAGTCATCATTTTATTTGACTGAGCCTAAGAAAGATGAGACAGAAGCTGTGAATAAGCCAAATGTCCCTGAAATTAGTAACATGGATCATAGCGTTATAGTTCCTAAATCCATTTGCTTTGTCCATGGCTTATCTGAGTTTGTTGTCAGAGTTCATTTTCTTTCCCAGGGGGATAGAGCCCCAAAGGAGACTATCAGAAAGAGCTGGGCAGCCCTGGACATGCCAGGGGCCTCTGGCGCTCCCCCTGTGAAGCCGGGGTTGGGGTAGTGTGTAAGAGGTAGAGTGGACCCAGACGGTGGCGCTTTATTCAGATGTCTAGCATGCACACGTTTAAAACACTGTCCCCTATCAGAGCTCTTATTTACATTTTAATGGATTCCTGCTGCACACCATTTCTCAGAAACACTGTGTCTCTGAAATGAAAATCCAGCCACTACAGTCTCAAAGGTGCAGATGCATCATAGTTAGACTTGGTCAAATTACAGAGTGTAAGGAACAGAGTTCACCTGGGAAATTCAGTAACTAAATTCACGGAAGACCGAAGTTTATTCCAATGTTAATATATTCACAACATGCAGAGAAGACAGACAGGCATTCATTCATACAGTTACTGACTCTAACCTTCCTCCTCTAATGAGCAGACACTCCACTTCCAGCTGAGTACAGTAACCCGGGTGGGTAAAAACCTTCATTTCAATGTTTCCTCTATAGCTAGTAGTAGACATATGGATGAATTTTAGCCAATGGAATAGAAGCACCAATATCACCTGGATAAATCCCAGTCAATGGGAGGAAAGCATTTATGTCTAGCCAATAGGATCAAAGCACTCATGTCACCAGCTAATGGGACGAAAGCACCCATGTCACATGCCTTTAAGCATCATTCCCGAAAGGAGCAGGAGGAAGCTGATGGGAAATGCAGGTAAGGCAGCTGCTGTCTGCAGTGTGGCGGACCTGTGTGGATTCCACTTGCTGAAGGTGGGAGGATCTGAGCTCAGGAGGCGAAGAGAGGAAGCCCTAGAGGGAATCCTAGAGTTTCATCAGTGGAAACAAACCAGCTTCTGTTTTGTCCAAGGCACCGCTGAAGTTATCTTCCCCTGCAGTTCGACCTAAATTAAACAAACCCCCCAAAATTAAAGGATAACTAAAAATATGTGGGAAGTCTGGCTTAAGTTCAGATATTAAAATTTAAAAAAACTAGAAGTAACGATTCACAACAAGAAAAGCTGAAGAGTTTTAGTCCCACAGAGAACGAAGTCACAAAGCCAACAACCTCTCAGGTTCTGGAGACCAGAAGCCGCATTGGCCCACCAAAGCAGATACCTTTAAATTAATGTCAGGGGCGGAGCAATAGCCCAGCGGGTAGGGGCGTTTGCCTTGCACGCAGCCGGCCCATGCCGGCCCGGGTTCAATCCCCGTCATTCCATATGGTCCCCGAGCACCGCCAGGAGTAATTCCTGAGTGCAGAGCCAGGAGAAACCCCTAAGCATTGCTGGGTGTGACCCAAAAAAGCAAAAAAAAAAAAAAAAAAAAATAAATTAATGTCAAACTAGAAATTGTGGCCAATCGCTGGAAGTCAAGTGTGGGAGAGCATCAGACTGAGAAGCTCCAAGGGACTTTGATGCTTATTCTGCTCTTCCTCCCTGACGCCACCAGGAGCTCCTAGGACAGGCCAGCAAGAATCTGCTTCCTCTGGGGACGGACCAAAGAGGAGCAGTACTTGCACAATTGTTGCAGATTTTATGCAAATTTGGGGGCCAGAAATTGGGTTACAGTCATATGTGAGGCTGTTTTGAAAGGTGATAAACCATTATCTCAGACTGAAAGAAAAAAAAACCAATGGGTGGTGACTATGTCATGAAATATGGTAACCAAGGTGGGAGCCAGAATAACCCTTTGTTCCTTTAGGCTTTGTGTCCAGGAAAGACATTTCCAGAAGGCAAGAGTGGCCTTCCCATCAGGGGTCAAATAACTTCCTTTCTTATTCACCTAAGAAAGCAAAACTTTAATCTACTGTAATCTACCACACAGAGTAGGGAATTCAGAGAATGCCTGTTGAGGTAAGGGAAGGATGAGACCAAAGGAAGAAAGAGCCCCCAGAAACAGCACAGCAGGGAGGGCATTTGCCTTGCACGTGGCCAACCTGGGTTCTATCCCCAGTTCCCCATATGGTCCTTTGAGCACTACCAGGAGTAATTCCTGAGGGCAGAGCCAAGAGTGGGCCCTGAGCATTGCGGGTATGACTCAAAAAAAGCAATCAATCAATCAATCAACAATCAATCAATCAATCAAAATGTTCAAAACTTAAAAAGAAAAAGAAAGAGGAGGGACAAGAGGCCTGCAGAGGCCTCACCACTGAACACAGGAGCACTCCAGTGCCTGAGATCTAAAAGGAAGCTCAGGTTGCCTACCTCTTCTACACCAGTAACAAGAGCAGCAGATTACTGCTGAGAGAACTAAAGGAGAAAAGTCTCTCTCTACTGTGGAAGAAACAAGGAGTGACCAGATTAAAAAAAAAAAACCCAAAAGGAAGGGGCAAGATCATTAAAAGCTTCAGTTAATTTCTCATACACAGTCCAATTGGTCAATCCCTCCAATGAATTAGCATAATTACCTAAGGGGCAGTATCTCTGTGGGTGGACATGGCAGCTATGACACTTGGGAATTTCAGTTAGTCCAACATATACATGAACAGTCCACTTGGTCATGGGGCATTTGTGACCACATTGGTGTGTAACCAGTCAGAGAGCAGAAACAACTGAAGAGTCAGGATACATGATGGAAATAAACCCAGATCAGTGTGTGGTGTTGTGACACTTATGGAAGAGGAGAAGCAGAAGGATGGTGGGAGTGTGACGTAGAAGAAGACGACGCAATTGGGGTCACTTTCCAGGATGTGGTTTCCTGTTTCTGCAGCTGCTGCCGTCAACAGCCAAGAGAGATAAATATACCTGAGATGTTAAATGAAAGACCTGTAATGCAGAGGACGGCTGGTGGTTGGCAGGCTGATCTTACACACCGTCCACAAGAACCCGGAGCTACTGCAGTATACTGAGGAGTCACATCCTGGGAAACTCCAAAGGCAAGAAGGGAGACAATAAGACCACAAGTGGAACTGAGCCTCTACATCCACAGATACAACAACCTCCATCTGACTCACCAGCCCTAGCTCTTAATGTCTATGTCCCCCATCTACTGTCTTCCAAGTCCAGCTCTCAACAGGACGTGCCAGAGTCAGACACAACTAGAGCTGAGGTGTTGGAATATTCAGGGCATTTATAATGACTGTGTTAATTGTAACAAGCAACATAAACCAAATTGTTGTGTGCCTGCTAAAAGGGGCAGGTTTTGGTGGTGGTTTTTGGGAAAGTGGGGACATTGAGGAGGGAAGGTCACGCTGGTAATGAGATTGGTATTGGAACATCTAAAGCCCAAAACCACTGTATTGAGAACTTTGTAAACCATGGTGTTTAAATACGGTA
The DNA here is from genome assembly GCA_021461705.1 of Cryptotis parvus. Lineage (NCBI taxonomy): Eukaryota > Metazoa > Chordata > Mammalia > Eulipotyphla > Soricidae > Cryptotis > Cryptotis parvus. The sequence goes on from JAJIBD010008975.1 coordinate 38,398, forward strand.
TAAAATAAATAAAATTATCATATTAGCATTTCTTGAATTTCATATAGAAAGGAAGATAATCAGATGGTTACCATGAATAGAGGGAAGCTATTGGGGGAACAACAGTTAATGCTGCAATCAAAGAGAAGCAGAAATAAAGAGTGCTAAGGCTCTACAGGGAGCGTGAAAGTAAATCTCTGGGAATCACCACTGAAATGCAAGAGAAAAAAAGAATGAAAAACAAAACCCCAGAGCATGACAGCCAAGAACCATGGAGCGGCAGGAAATGGTGCAACATTTATAAAACTGGGAGACCAGAGTGGAGGAAGGCAGAACGAGGCAGAGGAACAGACTGCAGGCTCAGTAGCCAAAAAAGTTTCCAAATGAGTATGGTCTTAGAAGCCAAAGAAAGAACAGAGAGCCCGTGCAAAGGACTGGGCCCATGATTTCCATGTCAGAGGCCTGCATCCAATTCCCAGCACCACACAGTCCCCGAAGCACTGATAGGAAGTGACCCCTGAGAACTGAGCCCGGACCCCTGTCATGTGTATTACAAAAACTGAAAGCAAAACAAAAGAGAGAACCCACAGGAAAGCTAAGGGGAGGAGTTTGCAGGGTGTATCTGGGGAAGCAGCAGTGTCTGATCAAGCACCTTGTTGTCCTCTATAGTCCTGCCCTGTGATTCCACGGCTCTCCCTTGTCTTGGTGCCATGTTGTTCTCTATGGTTCCCGCCCTGTGATTCCCAGCTCTCCTCCTCCTTGGCGCCATATTGTTCTCTATGGTTCCTTCCCTGTGATTCCACAGCTCTCCTCCTCGCCATATTGTTCTCTATGGTTCCTTCCCTGTGATTCCACAGCTCTCCTCCCTCCTTGGCGCCATATTGTTCTCTATGGTTCCCGCCCTGTGATTCCGGCTCTCCTTGTCTTGGTGCCTGTTGAATCCTGGTTCTGCCCTGTGATTCCACAGCTCTCCTCCTCCGGCGCCATATTGTTCTCTATGGTTCCTTCCCTGTGATTCCCACAGCTCTCCTCCTCCCTTGGCGCCATATTGTTCTCTATGGTTTCCTTCCCTGTGATTCCACAGCTCTCCTCCTCCTTGGCGCCCATATTGTTCTCTATGGTTCCCGCCCCTGTGATTCCACGGCTCTCCTTGTCTTGGTGCCATGTTGAATCCATGGTTCCTGCCCTGTGATTCCACAGCTCTCCCTCATCCTTGGCGCCATATTGTTCTCTATGGTTCCCCCCCTGTGATTCCACGGCTCTCCTTGTCATTGGTGCCATGTTGCATCCATGGTTCCTGCCCTGTGATTCCACAGCTCTCCTCATCCTTGGCGCCATGTTGTCCTCTGATTCCTGCCCTGTGATTCCACTGCTATCTGCCTGCTTTGGGTGCATTTGACTGAAAGTGACATTTGACAAAGCAATAGCTTTAGCATGACTGGTTTTGCTCTGGAGAATAAGGGTCAGGGCTGTGCTCATTGGAGGCCCAGAGCCAGGGCAGGGAGCAGCATGGTGAGGAAGATTCATCTGGAAAGGTGTGTGGGTCAGGTGCAAGGATGAGTGCATGCAGGACAACAGGACGAAGATGGACCCAGAGAAGACTTTGGGACAACAGACAGGAAGTCACACCACTTTTGGGCATCAGAGGAGCAGTGGGAGTTTGCAAGGACAAGAGGGGAAGGCTGCTTGCCTGGATGATGTCAAATGCTTGGAGCACAAGGACAAGGACCCAGGACCACCCAGTGAAAGCTCGAATAGGACAGGACCCAGAAACAGTGCATCCTATGTTCCTTCCCTAAACTGGATTCAGCATGTGCCAGCCAACCACCTTAACCATTGTACTATCTCTTTGGCCACTTTATCACCAAGATTTACTTAGCTCATAACTCTATGCTTATGGCTTTTGACACCTTCATCCATTTCATGTCTTTCATCTTCCCTCTTGTAACCACCAATATACTTTATCCACAAGGGTTTTTTCTGCCCTTGATTCCACAAAGTAATTCCCGTACAGGATAAGTAATTCCCGTACAGGATTTATCTTTGTCTCCTTGATTTATCTCGCTGGACACGTTGCCCTAGAGAGCCATCCATGTTGCTGTAAGGGCCTCCTTTTGATGGTGGATCATTTTCCCTTTGTGCATATACACCACGTTTTCTGTATCCATTCATCTGCTGATGACAAGATTGCTTCCATATCTTAGCTCTTGTAAATAATACTGAAATGAGCATGACATACAGTGATATTTTCAAAAGAGCAACTTCTTTGCATTTGGACACCTAGAAGTAGAGTTGCTGTACCATAAACATAGTCTAATTTGGACTTTTGTTGAGGGAGCCCCTATCTATGTCCATGGCAATGCCCAGTTACGCTTCCTTTCCTCATGTCAATGCAGGCTCATGTTATCTTTTTCTCTTTAGGACAATGGCCATTCTAAAAATTACCTTATGGCACTTATGGGTGTTATCACATGGCACTTTGCATTGGCATTTCCCTCATGATTTCTTGAGCAACCTTTCTGCACGTAGCTGTATGGCCACTGTATGATTTACTCAGAAAAAAAAAGTCTCCTCATTTCTTCTGTCCACTTATATTAGATTGTGACTATTGCTACTGAGTCATGGGAGTTCCTTTTATCTTTGGGGGTATTAACCACACATCAGATGTAGGATTTTAAAATATTTTCTCCTATCTGTAGGTTATGTTTTCATTTTGCTTGTGGTTTCCTTTGTTTGCAGAAATTCTCTGGCTCAATTTGTCTATTTTTGCTTTTGCTTCCTTTGCTTTTCGTCAAACACAGAAAGTGTTTGACTGCAAAGACTGATACAAGGAGCTTACTCACTATGCCTTCCTCTGAGGGTAAATGGCTGCAGATTTTTTAAATTATGCTTTTTAGCCCATGTGGCGTTGACATTTGTCTGTGGTGTAGGAAGGGGTCATTTTCATTTTTAGCAAGGGGGCTGTCCAATGTTTCCAACATTTATTTAGACTTTCCTTTCCTCTTTGTATATCCAAGCAGGCCTTGTCATACATTGATTGAATATGTGTGTGTATTTATTTCTGGTATTTCTACTACATTTCATTAGTCTCTGTATGTTTTATGCCAAACTGTTTTGATTACTAGAACTTTGTGATAAGCTTTGGGATCAGAATGTATGATGCTTCTTGCTTTGTGATTTTTTCTCAATACTTCTTTGTAGATTCTGTATCTTTTGTTTTTCCACACGAATTTTAGTTTTGCTTGACCCATGTGAAAAAATGCCAAGAGAAATTTAATAGTGTCGGCATTGAGTCTATAAGTTGATGTAGATGATAAGGACATTTTTCTTTTTGTTTTATTTTATTAATTTTTAATATTTTATTATACCACCGTGAGATACACAATTACAAAGATGTTCATAAGATGTTTATATTTGGGTTTCGGTCATACAGTGTTCCAGCACCCATCCCTCCACCAGTGCCCATTTCCCACCACCAATGTCCCCAATTCCCTCCCCCCTCCCTAGCCTGCCTCTATGGCAGGTTCTTTATCTCTTCCTCTCTCTCTCTCTTTCTCTCTTCCTTCCCTTACACATTGTGGATTACAAAACATACATTAAGAGGTTGTCATGTCTATCTTTTTGCCTGGATTTAATGCTCAGTTCTAGGTTGGAATTAGCACTTTCAACAATTATTAGCACACTGTTCCATTCTCTGTCTTTCCTAGCCTCTGACTCCCACACGTTTGTGATAATTTCCACCTTTGACAAGACCTCTTGATTTATGTTTCACCTGACCTTGGATATTGGTATCAGAATATGAACATATACATATTTATGTCATGCAAATAAATGCAGTCATTCTATATATGTCTTTTTTACTTCTGGCTAATTTCACTCAACATGATCCTCTCCATGTCCATCCATTTATAGGCAAATTTCATAATTTCACCTTTTCTAACAGCTGCATAGTATTCCATTGTGTAGATGTACCACTGTTTCTTTATCCTGTCATCAGTTCTCAGGCACACCGGTTGTTTCCAGATTCTGGCTATTGTGAATAGTGCTGCTACAAAAATAAAAGTGCAGATGGTGTTTCCGCTGTGTGTTTTTGGCTTCCCAGGGTATATTCCCAGGAGTGTTATGCCTGGGTCAAATGGCAGCTCAATTTCTAGTCTTTGGAGGAATGTCTATATTGTTTTCCAGAAAGGCTGTACCAGTGGACATTCTCACCAACAATGTATGAGTGTCCCCTTTTCCCCACTTCCATGCCAGCACTTGTTGTTCTTGCTCTTTTGGATATGTGCCAGTCTCTGTGGTGTAAAATGATATGTTATTGTTGTTTTGATTTGCATCTCTCTGATGATTAATGATGATGAGCATTTTTTCATATGTCTTTTGGCCATTTGAATTTCTTCCTTGTTGAAGTTTCAGTTCATTTCTTCTCCCCATTTTTTGATGAGGTTGGTTGTTTGTTTCTTGTAAAAGTTCTACCAGTGCCTGATAGATGATAAGGACATTTTAACCACATTAGAATTTAACAACACTCTTCTGATCTCTTCTAGAAGCACAGAATGTCATTCCATTCCTCTGTGTCTTCTCCAGTTTGTTTCATCAGTGACTTACAATTTCCAGTGCACAGATATTTCAATTTATTCCAAGATATTGTATTCTTTTGGATACCATCATAAATGTGAATGCTTTCGAGAGCTTTTTTCAAAATTGCAAACAAAAAATTAGAATTAATATGCATTACCGTTCTCAGATTTACCAGTGAATCACCTGTCTAGCACTTACTTAATGACCGAGGCATCCCACAAGGTAGGAGTGAGAGCAGCCGTGGCCTTCGTGGAATCTACATTCTTATTCTCCTATTGAAACAGAGGAAGTATCAGTGTTAAAAATAGCAGGGGCTGGTCTTATTTAACATTCCTCCAAATAAAGCTTTAATTAGAAAATGTCATTTTATATTATCATTCTAAAACACGGGTAAAAAAGAGAAAGAGGAAGGGTGCACTGTGGTCTTTGTTTTTCCATGGCTTAACTAATGAGGAAGCAGGATAAGGACTCTGGGCTGGTGATGCCTTTATTTCCTTCACAATTCTGTGCGTAATGAAAGTCATGAATAGCAACCACAGCTATAAGAATCAGCAGTGGTCAGAGACCATTTTGCCCCAAGAGAAGAGGTTTATGTAGCTCTCAGAGAGAAATACACAAATTACTCCCAAGAGTCAGCTCCCAGAGCTCAAATGCCTGCTCCCCATAGGAGGTTCAAAGAGGCCCACTCGGTCTTGCTCCTTTTCCCTCACACACTCTCCCCTCTCCCACACACTCTCTCCAAAACGTAACTCACTCGCTCTTACTCCGTCTCCCTCACACATTCTCTTCCTCTCTCCCACTCTCACGCTCTCCTCTCCCCCTTAACCCTTCCACGATAATCTTCCTCACATATTTCTGATTTCTCGGTTTAATACTACTTCCTGATATCTGCTTTGAATTTCCTAGTCTGTTTATGAATACCTATTTGTCTTGTTATCTAGATCAGATAAAAACATTACTGGGGTTCACATTTTTCCCATGAAAGGAATCCATCCTCTGAGCTTCATCTTTCTCATTATTTCCCCTCACCATCTGCCGCATTCAAAATAAATGCTAGTCATCAAAAAATAAATGAAAGAAAGCAGTTCTGCACAGAATCTTGTCATCGGCAGGGGCTGGCGTGATGGTATCTTAAGGCGGAAGGCAGCTCCCTGCAGTCCAGAAAAGAACACACTGAGCAGCTGGGCCCACCCTTTGGGCACTGGCCTGGGTGTCATCCATAGACTGCGTCAATCTGAACTATTGGCGAGATCTTGTGCCAGGTGCCTGCAAGCAGCTCATGGATGTACAAATCTTATGTCATATGTAACCACTGATTGGCAAGGGGAAAGAGTTCCTCTTGTAATTAGCATTTTATTACATGAGTCACTTCATCTTTAAATTGTTACTAGTGGGGCCGGAGCGATAGCCCAGCGGGTAGGGCATTTGCCTTGCACGCGCCTGCCTGTGCCAGCCTGGGTTCGATCCCGGCATCCCATATGGTCCCCCGAGAACCGCCAGGAGTAATTCCTGAGTGCAGAGCCAGGAGTAATCCCTGAGCATCGCCGGGTGTGACCCAAAAAGCAATAAATAAATAAATAAATAAATAAATAAATGAATAAATAAATAAATAAATAAATTGTTACTAGAACTAGGATGCGGGGATCCAACCCAGATCAGCCACACACAGGTCGAATGCCCTTCCTGCAGCACTGTACTGTCACTCCAGCCCAACAAGTATATATTCTTAAATGTTAAAATTGATTACAGCATTTTTCGCCAACTATACCACATTTAAGTAAAATATAACGACATACACTCATCAGTCGAAGAGCATTTGGAATATTTATCAACCCCCAAAGATTGGTATCACTTAATCAAGTGCCTCTCTAGGCAAAGTTCACAATGCACAATGCTTAACCTGGAAAATATGAAATGTTTTCTAGGAAAAGAACTCCTAACCAGAGCCATAGACACGGCTGTCAGCCAGCCCAAGTCCATGTCCCCTACCAAGGTCTTCCAAAAATAAAATCTCTTTTACCTACCTTTCTTTAGGGACAAGATATGTTATGACTCCTTCAACCCTGGCTGCATATTGAAACATCTGGCAGGCGTTTCATAAGCATAATGTTTACGGAGTCTTCAGCTGATTGCCTGCTGATTCTGAGGATGTTCCTATTGACAGGTTTTTCTTTGCAGTGCAATTCCTCTCTTATTTGTGTGTCTAGAAATTCTTGATTGACTGCAGACACTGTGGACTTTTTGTTGTCAGATGGGCTCAACTGTCTTGCATTATGAATGCTGGGCTTTGTTCTGACACTTAGCTCTTCATCAACTTGATTCTTCTCGGGCTTGTTGCTCAGCTTTGTTAAGGACCTTCCTTAACAAAGGTGGACCATCTTTTCCTTAATAGCTGGTATAGCCTGGGCCTAATGACCCATCTGGAGGATATTCTAACCCTCCCGGGTGTTCAATAAACTCTTTCCCTTTAGGAATCAGAGCTGTGTCCCCGGACCCTGCCAGGAGTGATCCCTAGGACAGAGCCAGGAGTAACACTAAGTGTGTCCTCCTCAAAATATAAATAAGTCTGATTTATTTTTTATATATGTTTTACACTCTTTATTCCTCTTCTCCTTCCTTCTTCTTCCTAAGGTAGCTAAATAGAGAGAACCAGGTCAGATTTTCATCAAAGATTCTTTTGTTGTTGTTGTTGTTGTTGTTTTGGCCCACACCTGAGCTGTGCTCAGGGCTCACTCGTGGTTCTAGGCTCAGGGATCACTCCTAGCAGTGCTGGCGATGGAACTCCAGTTGGCAGCATATGAGGCAAGTGCCCCAACATACTATACTGTCTCACTAGCTCTGCAATCAGAGCGTTTTATTGATTGCACAATGGAACAATGGGTTTCCTTTTATCTCCCCCCTCCAAAACACTGACACCCTAATCTCTAGACCCTGTGATTGTGACTTTCTTTGGAAATCTGTCTTTGCGGGTGGTCATGAAGAGGTAGGTGCTCATCAGCGCAGGCCATAATTCTGCATGACTTGTGTTCTCATAAAAGAGGCAACTTGGATACAGAGACATCCAGACAGAGAAAGTGTTAGGGAGAACTCCAACTAAGCTACAAGTTGAGGGATTCCCAAGCTGGCAGAGGCTAGGAGAGGGACAGACAAGACTCTTCTTAGCCTTTGGAAGAAACCAAGACAGACTTCCTGAGCTTAGACTTGTGGCCATCTGTTGGGTGTAGTTTGTCACGGCAACCCTCAGAAGTAAACACAACTAGTGAGTTTGTAGAGGGATCCGTGTCAGGGGGCCTAAAGTCAAAATGAGTCAAAGCCCTTCAAGGGCTGCCAGTGATGCCAGTCAGTGTTGGGGTGGCCAGCGGGAGGACGCCTCTGGTGGCCTTTCGTCCCTCCTGCCTCAACAGACACTCCCTGCTCCCTCCCATTCCTTCATGATTCCCCCAGCTGGAGAATCACCGTAACTCTGGCTCAGGCTTTTGGTGCTGTGATCATGATAGAACCCATGATTTTATTTTTTAACTCCAAGAATTAATACATTAAAAAAAAGTCCTGTGACAGCTGCTTCTCTATTAACTTCCAGTTAATAGAACTTTTCCCCCTTCTATATTTATCTAGTCAAGAAACAACTGCCAAACTGTCGGTCTGCTTTTGCTGGAGAGCTGTGTGTCCTGGGCCTGTCCACTGGCTCCCACTCAGGATGATCTGGACTCCTGAACAGCTGTTATTCTTCAGAAGCCCTTCCTGACCCTTAAGTCCTGTCTGTGTCTGTGAATACCCGGCCCTGCCCCGTGCACCTGTGTGGGCCCTGAGACTGACGCTGACCTCGTTCAGGCCCTGATCCCACCCATATCACAGTTGCGTGCTTCTTCCTGGGAACAGCTTTTGCCAAGGATCAAAAGCTAATGGGAGTATTGAGCATTTCTTTGATGAATAACCAACCACAGAGACAGGTCATCCTAAGTCGCTCCAAGTCCATTTCCTGTAGTAAAGATGTCCCAGAAGATGGCAGCAGGTTAGCGGGCAGCAGGCCAGCTGGTCAACAGCGTGGAGTGTTGGTCAGGAAGCATTCTGGAACACTGGGAAGCTTGTTTTTGTATCTGAAGGACTATCCAGAATGTAGCTAAGTGTGGGCTCCTGAAGAGAACCTTTGTTGCATACAAACAGTAATGACCCAACAACATATCTGCACTGTGCCTTCCCTTCTCTTCAGAGCCTCATCCCGAACTGAACTTCCAGTTATTCCAAACTTTCCCACCCCTCCCCTTCCACAATGCAACAAGTGTTGGATGAAATTCAGAACCTACTGCCAAGCACCACCCGGGTGCTGGGTGCTTTCTAGCTCTAGAGACATTATTATTATTATTTATTATTATTATTATTATTACAATTCTATGGAGGAAATAAATAATGAATTTCTTCAGACAGTCTTCTAGGTGATTCTACAATATTCTAGAAATAATCATAATCATGGGGTTATATACTTTTAGAATTATTCTTTTTTTTAAAGTATTTTATTATACCACCATGATATATACAATTACAAAGATGTTTATATTTGGGTTTTGGTCATACAGTGTTCCAGCACCCATCCCTCCACCAATGCCCATCTCCCACCACCAACGTCCCGGTTCCCTCTCCCTCCCCCAGCCCGCCTCCATGGCAGGTTTTTAGAATTATTCTTGATTCTAGAATTAGTCTAGAAATTATTCTTGATTCTATAAATAATGAATTTCTCTAGATAGTCTTTAAGGTGATTCTAAATGCTATGAGTAAAACAACAACAACACTCAAATCTAGACAATAATTGGGAGGCTGCTACTTTATTGTGAGGTGGACACAGAGGGATTCTGATGCAGTAATATGTGCGCAAAGCAGTGAAGCAAGGGCCCAAGAAGAGCCATGTATACACCTGGGAAAGAAAACAAAGCTAGGACACAGGGCCTGCAAAGGCCTTTCTAGATCACAAAAAACAGAGACAGGGGAAAACTACTTGTTTATTTATGGTTCCTTACCCTTCAGTACAGCATATGCTCAACCCTTGTCTCTTACATGAAAGAATGGGGGAGACGGAAAACCATAGCTAACAGGCCGGCATTGGACCCCCTAGAGTCTCCGTTATCACGCAACCAACCAGTGGTTTAAGATAAACTTCTGATCCGACTGGTTATCACCCAAATTAAGACACTGTTGAGTATCAAATATGTGACATCCAGCCCGTTCGTAAGTGACACTTGTACTGAAGCTGCAGGAAACGTCCACTAGGTTCCAGGCCAGAGGCTACAGATTAAGAAAGAACGTTTATAATCTGCAAAAATCGGCACTAACTGTAATAAGCTGCAATAATAATAAAAAGAAAGAAGGGGCCGTTCTCTATGGCCTCAGGACTAAATATGTAAGTAATTTGGAGAAGGATATAAAGGAAATGGGCTTCTCTCCATTTAGATAATGCTGCTTTCGCACCCAACACAGTACCTCACACGTAACTGACAATATGTGTCTCTCTGATGAGTGAGAGAAACTCAGGAGCTGGTCCTGAGGTGAGGGTCACCTATAGTAGCCACATCACTCAGCATCTGTTGACTTGCCAAGAGACAGTGACCACTAGGTAGACCTGGTTGGATTTTATGGCAGATTATAGAGTTCCCAGTATGGCCCCAATGATAGCTCCTAACCCATGTGTTCTCTGAGACTCAGCTACATGACAGGGCTCCATCTCCTCTCAGGCTGAGTTTTGTTGACTTCCATGTCCTAAGACACTGTAGAAGAAAGATGAGAGAATAATGGTCCCCAAATCCTGTGTTCTGCTTAGGTCACATTTAAAACCAAGCTGCTATCACTGTGTCACTGTCTTCCCATTCATCATCTATTGGCTCAAACAGGCACCAGTAACATCTCTATATGTCCTGTTTCATGCTAGTAGAGCCCAAGGGCACCTGCTTGCTCCAGGAACATAAAGAGCCTCAAACCATTCCATCAGGTCATGGGAATGAGGTCTAAAATTGGTTAGGGTTAGCTGCTATATGGTGGGGAAATCCAAGTGACTTGCTGAAAGTTTCCTAAGAAGAGGCCTAGGGACCATCAGCATTCAGTAAGAGTCAGTGAGAATCAGTCATCCTGGTCCAGCTCCCCAACTCTAACTCATTTGCAGTCATCTGCGTGAACTCTCTGGGAATGGGTTTTGTAGCTCCCGGGACAGGAGATCCTGCTGGTGCTGTGTGGGACAGAGGTGACCCATTGCTGCAAATCCTACTCACATGGTAGATTCATGAGAAAAAGGATTGAGTAGAGAGGTTTGGGAGCAGCAAATTGAGAGTGATTTACACTGTAGCAATGAATAACAAAAGTACTGAGTACCCAGTAGTCACTAGAAACCATTCTAAATAGTGTATTCCTAGGCTCAGCCCTAAAAATATGAAAAGTAGGGCCAAGTCAGGGATCCATTTGACAGTTCTATGTGATTGATTCAATAATTTCTACTTTTATGGAAACCACTGAGGAGAACACGGAAGGAGTGAGAGCATCGGGACGACTTCCTATATTGATTCAAGCTGATTAGATATTTGAAGGAACTAAACCTACCTGGTCTGTTAGCGTATTCTGGCCTGTTTTCAATTTATGTAGTTACTTTCCTAGTTTTTTGTTTGTTTGCTTTTTGGAGTGCCTTCCTGCCTTCCTTGCTTCAAAGAATGACATTTAGTTAATTTGAATTAACTAAATGTTAATCCAATTAATTCTTGGTGTGGCAATGAAGAGAATCTCCAGATTATGCATGTTCTAGGTCAAGACTGCAGGGTGGAAGCGAAGGGGCCACCTGTCACCTGGGCTAAGCTGGGACTGAGGGCGAATCAGCAAGCTCCAAGCTTCTGCCTGCCAGGACCTCAGCTGCAGGCTGTGCTCTTCGGAATTACCCCGGAAGCTAAGAAGACAGGACGGCTGCTGTTTGCTCTGCCAGGGATTACTGGGAGCAGCCATGGGGCGCGATAAGGCAGCTGTAGGCTGGAGACTGAGTGGAGAGGGCCGGCCAGCACATCTGCAGAACAAGCAGCGGTTGGTAACAACTCCAGAGTCCCCGGGCCAGGGTGGGACAGCAGAAAGACAGACCACTGCAGGCTCTGGACTGGGGGGCTGGGGGGAGAAGGGAGGGCTCCTCACATTGGGTGCACAGTTGAGGAGAGGCTGCCTCTTCCCAAGTCCTACCCCGGGGGCACCTCTTCATTTCCAACTTATTTTTCCCAATGAAAAGTCTTCTCAGAAGCCCATGCCTGGCTGAAACTGTTATTTATCTTGTCATGAAAAGAGGAGAGAGATTCTTCCCAGACAAGAGTCAACACCGAAGGCCCCACACCCAGGGGCTCTGAGACATTGGGGGCATGGCAAAAACCCATGGGTGTGAGGTCCCCAAAGTCACGGCCTCTGATGGGGTCCATCAAGACCCTCATCACACACAGCGTGTCTGTGTCACATCTATACTAAAGCACCCAGGGGTCACTGGGACATCTGTCCAGAAGGTATTGCTAGGGCCTGGGAAACACCACTTGCAATGCAGCTTCCTGAGTCTCCTCAGTGCTGTGACACAGTAATTTGGAGTTGTTCACAATTACTTATCCCTCAGCAACTAGCCACTTTATCTTCTCCCCACATAGTCGCGACATTGAGGCAAAAACACATCCAGTGGGAAGCAGAAGGCCCTGGCACAGGGTAGAAAAGTCTCAGCTGTTGGAGGCGAGAATGACTCTGGGGAGGACAGTGTCTGTGGCAGAAAAAAACACCTGCTGAGGTGGACATGGAGAAGCAACAGCCGTGGGAGGTGAGGGACCAAGGCGGACATAAGTTGGAACCCGGGGGTGGCAAGGCCTTCTCTGCCTGAGCATGTCCTAGGCTACAGGCCAGCCAGCTGGCACCTAATTACTGCCTTCATATCCCAAATTCCCAAGCTACTTAGACAGAAGCTGAGGACTCCTCTTCCTGACATTTCCCCACACACAGAGGAGTCCAGCGCCCTCCGAGCTGGAAGACCAGATCCCAGGGAGTCCACGGTGTTGGCGGAAGAAAGAGTACGGTGACCTGCCCGGGGGCTCATGATCTAGGATGATATTCACAGGCCCAAGGTGAAGAAGAAAAAAAATTATATGCAGTTGGACAAGAAAAGGCCAGAGCAGAAATCAGCCATTCTCTGATGAACCACAGTGCGCACATGCTGGTTAGTAGCAGAATGAACCGCAGCTCACACTCTGGTTACTAACTCTCATGTCTGTTCTCTTCCTCCTTTGCGATTCTTATTCCATAAAATATTCCCACAGCACTTGGCCATGACAGCCGTGGCTCCAGTTCCCTAGCTGGCACCCTGAGGACCAGAGAGGCTCAGCAACTTGGCCAAGCACACCACAGACAGGTCACAAGTGGCCATGGCCACAGGGATGACCACCTCACCCCCCACCCCCATCTCTCTCACCCCAAAATCTCTAGCTTGGTTCACTGGATGACACCTGTAGCAGGCCCCCAAGCCTCAAACACGACACCCTCAGATTCTCATCTGCACGCACAGAGCCCAAGTAGAGGCTTGCTCTTTTCCTCCTCTGGTGGCTAGGCCAAACCCAAGGAGAGCTTAGCCTTGCACTAAGGTGAGCTCTGGGGTGGAGAACTTTGGCCTGAGCTTCTGAATTGGCACTTTACTGACACTCTCCAAAAGTGGCCACGCATCAGTGCGTGTCCTTCCTCTCTGGAGTGCACCATCTCGCCTCCCTGGGCTAACTGTGAAGTTCTCTGAAGTTCGCCATCTCACCTTTCCAGGCTGACTGTGAAGTTCTTTGTAGTTTCCAGGTCCTTTGTGTGCTTCTGTAGGGCCAAGTTGAAAAACTGAAACACCAAGTCACAGGGCTGACATTTCACAGAGCAGCCAGGGCAAGACCAGCCCCCTAACAGTGCTGTGATAAACTACCTGGAAAGAATATTGAAGCCCTGAAGAGAAACACGAAGATGCCAGAGGTAGGCAGATGAGAGAAAAAGGTCTAGAATTTCACACAGAGCCACTGAATAGACCATGCTTCTTGGACTTAGTGACTGGGAGCATATAAAGCTTTCCATTGTAGTCCCCTCTGTATACCTGAAGGCTTCCAAGCCAGCCACTCAGACTACAATAGCTTTGACATGTGCAGAGGTGCTATGAGGCTCTGGGAACGTTTCCTACTAAAACGTTGGCTTCAAGCCACTTGGGTGATGAAGTTGGCATGAGCACTGCCTGCTTGCAGCCAGGAAGAGCTCAGGTAGTCTGAAACAGTGTGGGGGATGAGAGTCGGGGGCACAAAGATAGACCCCTGGGAAGGACAAAGACTCCAAGGCAGCCAGCCAGGGAGATCGCTCCCCCTGTCGGGAAATGGCCAGGGGGACAGTGACCCGGCATGGCGGGTGTTCTCTCAGCTGCAGCTTCTATGCCAAGTGCTTCTTCTGTTTCACAGAAACAGCCCTGAATCTAATCCAAGGAAATGAAAAGCCTGGAAAAAATAGGGTGGGCTGTGGCTATCTGGATTACTCTGCTTTTGTCTTCACCCTAATTCACTTTTTTTATGGCCCCTTCATGCCTCTAATGAAATAGTCTCGCCTATGAACACACAAAACCAAGAATCTGGCCCAGTGTTTTTAAATGTCTGCCTGGGAGCCCACAAGCAACACCTTGTGTGAGTTAATGTCCGTATCTGCGACAAAACTTGCGGAAACATTAGTAGAAAGTATGACCAGGACAAATAATGGGCTGGGGATGGAGAGAGGAAGTGAAGTGGCTGAGTCAACAAGAGCAATGAAGAGAGTGTCCAGCAGGAGGCAGAAATGAGAAAGTGGGCGCTGGGTGGGGGACAGAACAGTGGGGACAATGTTGGCCATTGTCATTCAAGAATTTCAATACTGATGCTTTGATACTACTCTGGATGAGTTGTCCTTATAAGATTGAGAGAATCTGCTAACTAGTTAGCCTTCTACCAGGTCAACCACCCATCCAGGAAAACCTGGAGGACTAGACCCAATAAATATTCATTGAATCCTTACCCAGAACATGGCTGTGTGATGAGACCTTGCAGGCAGTACAAAAAGAAAACGGCTTGTTCCCAGCATTCAACAGACAGTCTGAGTATTGACTCTCTCTAAAGATTCATAAGATTTCCCTACAGGTCTGTGTAGGAAGCAGGAAACTTTGGGTTGTTGTTTTTTTTTTTTTTTACTACTAGGAATGTGTGATAAAGGTACCTTAGCCTGTGGCGTCGAATTTTCTGTTTTAATCCCTCACCCTCAGATTTTTATTCCTTGCTCTATCATTTTTCTGATTCTGCTGTTATCTACAGCCACAAGCATGGAAAAATAGTTATGAATAAGGAGACTGAGACACTTGCTTCATGGCAGATATGTGTAAATGCAGAGAGAGGCTCATGTCACAGAGAGCAGGAAGAGAAAGCTAGGATAACATCAGCTTCATCAGGAGATAACCCTGCATGTCTTTGGGGAATATATGGTTTTGGAGTAAAGGCTGAAAAAGTAGAAACCTAGAGTAGTCTGGAAATCTATGTAAATTAGTGGAAATGGTTGGAAATGGAAAGACGGTGTTTGTGGGTATTTACAAGGATGGTCATTGTGGCTTCAGTCTTCAAGCGTCAAACTGCATATCTATAGAATTTTCTTGAACATTTCTAAAACTAAATTAGAAGACCCCAGTCCAGGAGAGTTCCAGGAGGCCATGCAGAGCACCGTCTCTAAGATCAGATGCAAACCAACCATGCACAAAGCAAGCGCCCTGCCCACCGCACCATCCACCCACTCCAAATCTGAGATTGTCTTTAAAATTGCATAATCCTATATATTGAGAGACAAGTTGGATCCCTATGATTTCAGGGACAGTTTAGGCTCTCTCTTGTCTATTCCATCCCCAGAGCACGAGTCCGGCCTAGCACCCACGCAGAGAGACACACAGACCCACGGAGACATCGGCATCATCGGTTATTGAGAGTGAGGGTACATATGAGGGCTTTGGGATTAACCAAGACTGATGGGGTGGTGACGAGAAATGACTCAAGTCAACAACAGGCCATTTTTAACCAGCAAGTGCCCCCACCTAGACAGAAGAACAAAGAGAGTAAGGAAAACAAAGGGAACCTCAAAAGGATACTATGGACTTACAGCGGTATCCAGGGCTCAACTGAAGTCACCACCGGGAGGGAGAGGAAGAGAATCGCAGTCTGACACCTCATCAGGATTGACATGTCCCTTCGCAGTATCCATTAGCTGTGAGTCTAGGGTGTCCAGTTTCCCAAACCTCCCTTGACACCGCCTGAGCTCAACCTCCTTATCCACTAGTGTGCTTGGGAAGATTCTGGCATCTCTAGCATTTTTTTTTAGACTGCAACATGCACTGACAATTCAATGGATCATTCAACAGAAACCGAGGGGAGAGTTCATAAGTTGGGCTCAGCTGAGCCTACTGAGAGTTTGAGCTTATGGGTATTTTTTTTCCTGAAAAATCTAAAGTGAGCCATGACTGGATTTTAAGGGCTTAAAGGAACTCTATATTGAAGCCATTTGTGGGGACCCAAAAAGAGGGGGCTAGTGTGGAAGCAGAACTATGATGAGAAGCAAAGTCACCGTGTGCGAGGGAGAACAAGACTGTGCTGTGGGGTGTGTGGACAAGACAGGAGTCTGCAGGGTGGAGGGGGTGGCTGGCTTTAGGAAGAGTTACATCCCCTGTCATTGACAGTGGGGCCCTCAGACTGCAGCTTTCTCCCTGCTCACCCCGCCTCTGTGCCCCCCCGCACCTCCCTGGGCTAAGCCCTGTCCCGTACGCAGTGGGGCTGGGTATTCTGGCACTGCAGGCCCCAGCAGCTACATATTCTCAGGTCCCATCAGTAAACTGCTGGGCAGCTCCCAAAAAAATAATAAAATATCAAATTCCATATTCTGGGGCCAGAAATGGAATTATTGATCTATCTGACAATGCTCAGCAAGTCTGAAATTCCTACAATAGCTCTTTTAATCATTTTTGGTCAGGCTGACCGCTCTAAGTTTAGTTTCTTGTTATCTGCCTCATAAAAAAAAAAAAAATTCTGGAAGTTCTTGTTCCAACTTTTCTACGATTCTGTGCAATTTACTGAGCTGTGACTATTTTCCAGCAGTTCTTGACAGTCCCGGAATACAGCAATAAATAAAGATAAGACATCTGTTCTAGTGGAGCTGATGACTAGTGTGTGGACAAAGAGAGAAATAAGGAATTCAACATGAATAAACTGAGTTATAAGAGCATCAGAGTGACAGATGCAAGAGCGTGAGTTCCAGAGGGAGGCCTGGTTGCCTCTATTCGATAATGGTTTCCATTCAGGCACCGTGACTTGCAATTGTGTCCATACCAGATTTCCAGGCATACACTGTTCCAAGACTAGTCCCACCATTACTGTCAACTTCCCCTCCTCCAGTGTCCCCAGG